>JAGDQP010057529.1:0-12727 GCA_022664845.1 Lepisma saccharinum | reverse complement strand
TCTCTTTATAACCTGCTCTCATACATATTAAATAAAGTGGAAAAGAGACATCATCAAATCTCTGTTCGTTCTGAAAAGTCGAAGTTCATTCCTTTGATTATTCAATACTTGCATTACGATTTTCCAGTTAATTGAATCGAATGCGTTTTTCAAATCGACAAATGCAACGTGTACTTCCTTGCCCTTCTCAGTGTATCTCTCTCCCATTGTTCTTAACAAAGCAACAGCGTCGGCCTTCTTTGATATCCAAACTGTTCCTCTTCAATTTCCGCATTCACTTTACCGTATAATCGTCTGTTTAATATTGTTATGTAATCCTTCCATCTATCCAATATATCTCTCCGACCATGTTTGTCCTCCAATGACCACACGTATATGCTTCCCTTTCTTCCATATTCCATCACTCTTGCTTCCTTGTACATCAGGACATATCTTTCAATTCTTTCCAACTCTTCTATTTCATTGCATTGTTTTGTCATCCATGGTTCTCTTGCTTTGTGTTTCTCTTCGAAGTTCATTATTTAGCTTCCTGTACATCCTTCTTGTGTATCTACATGCTTTCATTTTCTTCTTTCCTTAATTTTCTTTGACATTTCTTCTGTAACGAATTCTTTCTTATTTCTTTTCTCTTCACGGTATCCTATCACTTCTGCTGCAGCGAGCAACTTCTGCTTAAAAAAAATCCCTATGTTCATAGTACTTCTGTCAGTACTAAATTTGAGCACTTTTGCACGAATTTCTTTTTCATTTCCTCGTTTCTAAACTTGTCCAGTGCTTTGTCATTCTTGTATTTCCTCTACCTATGTCTTTCAATTTTATGTTCATCTTCGCAAGTTGTAAGACCAAATTACGGTCACAGTGAACATCGGTTCCAGGTGGAGCCTGCAGTTTCTAAACTTGTCCTGAATTAGCACATAGTCGATCTCAAACCTTTCGTTGTCTGGCCGTGTCCAGGTAAAGGTAAATATATATTCTGCACGATGCGCACATGCCGTGAATGGCGCATGGGAAATGTGGGGTGGTAAGTCCCACGCTCGACCGCCTTTACCTCCCAAGATAACCATAAATATCACTTTGGTACTCAATTTGATAGGAGGTTGAGTGCAGCTCAGAGCGTCAGGCATGGGAACATTGCGAGAAATGTCTCCAGTGTCCTGGCTATGATTCGTAGTCAGACGCGCTACCGCCTGAGTCACGCCCGTATATCCTTTTTTAACCTCTTTAAACCTTGGCAACCATGAGAGATCCTAGGTTACGTTATTGGTTTTTCTTTACACAATCTACACTGCTGCAAATGGTTTTGGTGTTACTGACTTCGTTACTTATAATGAATGCACATATTAAGCGTCGAGCTGTTACAGCTCTCTGGAGACGATTTGATAAACCAACAGAGGCACCACAACAAAGACGTTACACAAGACTAGGGCATTTGCAGGGTGGTATGGCATTTTCATGCGTAATGTTACGTTTATACTAAAGAAAATTTGCCGTTGTACTGTCTTTTCTATAATTTGATGTTGCGATCATTTTCTAAAATATTTGCTCTTCCTTATTCTTACGTACTACGTTAACGTTTAACAAAGAGGTATTAAACAACCCTAAGTAGCTGGGTATTCCTAAGATTCACTATTCTGGTATACCCACCCCTGCTTCCGAACGAATGATCGCAGAAGGACGTTATCTCTCAACGTGACGAATTTAGGCCAGAAAATTCCATTTCAGCCAAACTTTTGTGGGACAAAACTTCTTCTGCGCCCTTTCAAATCATGACTGACCGTTAGTTAAAATATGAACAGTAAAGTTTCCAATAGCAACCTGTAGAGACGTCCATGTCTGAAACTGTTCCGTGGTTAACCAGGATGTCCACGCACTAATATACATTTAGGAAAATAAAGTAAGGTTGAAGCGACAATTCGCACACAGATTTGGATATCGAAAGTGAAGATGATATCGATAGTTACAGGAGGAGAAAACAAAATTAGAAAAATGACCAAAAATTGTTTTGGTTCCGCTAATAAAGTTTTTCCTCAGTCACACCAGGCAAATGACGGCATGGTGCCTTCAAACTAGGCCCTGTCTGACTTCACTCTCAAATTTTCTCCCTACTCTAGCCCCGGCCAGAACCACAGCTGCTTAAAGACCATAAATAAATTCAAATTCAGCACGTTAATGTATAGTTGAATGACCTATATAGATTCTAGGGTTTAATGACATAACAATAAACCTTCGAATTCCCCTGTTTATGTATTATAGCTTAATGTAAAAAAATAATTTCAGTTTTATAGCTAATAAATAAACCATCAAGTCAAAACTCCCAAACTCATTTCACCCAAAACTATGAATTTGCAGCTAAGTCCAGTAGCCTGTGCAACCCTTTACATATGACAGAAATAAGAAACCATTGCTGAAATACATGATTTGATAATGCAAGATGGTAGGATAACTATCAGCTATAAAGCAGGGAAATCGAGCTTCTCACACCACAGCGTGAATATTTTAAGAGCCTCGGGTTGGTTGACTTGTTAGCACGCTAGCTGTTTATGCGCCTGTTCACGGGCTCAAGTCCCATAGGGGTCTATATAACGGAGTGGATATTGTCTTTAGTTCACAATGGTTCGTGGTGTCCTGAAATCTTGCAACGTTAATTTAACTCATTTCCCGACGTCATACAATATGAAATTTTTCACAGCGACATAAGTCGGGTGACCATGCAATATTCCATTGTTACTTTCATATATATTTTTTAAAAGTACATTTTTTAATATGAACTTATTTATCCTAAAATAAATACTAGCCTGTAACGATTATAAGTTTCGCTGGTTGCAGAACACTTTAGGATTTGGGTCACAAAAAATTAGCTTGAGAATCCTAACACTGAAATAACTCGAAAAAAAAAAAAACTTTTTAAATATATACTTTTCTTAAACAATTCGTACTAACCAGTAAAACATAATTTTGCTTATGCATGACTAAAAAGAAAAGCATGGGGTGAACCAGTTCACGAATTTATAAAGTGACTGTATATGAGAGTGCCCCTTGCTTTTCTTTTTACTAATGCATAAACAAAATTATTTTACTGTTTTGTACGAATTGTTTAAGCAAAGTATGTATTAAAAAAGTTTTATTATTATTAATTACTATTATTATTTTTACCAAAATTTTAGTTCTATAGGAACCCATCAACTCATTTAGGACGTTAATATTTTAACGAAAAAAAATTCTGAATGAAACGATTAACTGAAAGATAAGTGTCTCAAATGTTAACGGACATAAAACCACGTTAACGGAGCATTAGGCAGGCAAATAAACTTTTTTTGAATGGTTTATTACTATGATTGAGCCTTGGGTCGACACTGTTGTCTGTTTTCTGTGACGTACCAAGTGCCTTATTGGTTATTTACAAAAATGCGCCACAATAACAGATGCTTATCATGATAATATCAAAGTTCCGGGGGCCAGTTAAGAAGAAATATCGTTACATACTGAGGCGAGGTACAAGGCATGTCTGAAAAATATCAAACCATATATTTTTCTGAGTAGTAAACGTTGGATGGCAACACTGAACACAGTGGTGGTTGTATCCTTCATGCGCATGATCTTCGCTTGCTTCAGCATCCGTTAGAAGCCAGTGTGTAGTGTCATGTGGTTCTTCTTTGTCGCAGTTTCATGACGGACAGAACGTATGGAACAACGATACTGCATGCATCAAGTTTAGCCACGCAGAAACAATACGTAAGTTTCAACAAGCTTTTGTGACGATGTACATACATGAAATAGTGGTACAATCGGTTCAAAGATGGCCGCACGTGCAGCCCAAAATCAAAGTGATGCAAAATGATGCTGACTGTGTTCTTTGACTGTCTTAACGTTCTTCGTCGTCTACGTGATGCAGTTCGTCGAAACACACCAGACCTGTGGGTTTGGTAAAACTGGCACCTGCATCAGGATAAGATCCCTTTCATTCCTTGCACTTGATCTAATCTTTTGTGGCAAAGAACGACATTCCTGTCATTCGCCAAGCTTCATACTCCCCGGACATGGCTCCTTGTGACTTCTGGCTTTTCCCTTAAGTCAAATTGACACTCAAAGATACTCGCTTCAACATCCGAAAGGACATCGTGACAGAGGCGTTGAAAGCAGTTCGAAAAGAGGAGTTCCAGGCATGCTTCCAGTGTGTGGAAGCTGAAGGGTTCTATTTCGAATGTGATGAGAAACTGAAAAAAAAACAGGTATCTATTTTTATTTTTCTGGCCTATAGTCGGATATTTTTCAGACAGGCCTTGTATATATATCCCTTTGTCATACGCCACAGGTCGTGTGTAGCAAAGAATATTATTCATAAAGCAAGATTTAAATTACATGAAACACTGAGCTTATTAACCATATGTAACACCCAATAATTATAGATTGTTTCCAAAACTAAAAAAAAAAGCTGCGTATGAAGACTTTTCATGATACGGAAGTCGTGGTGACTGTAAATAAGTACTTTGTTGAGAATCGACAGTGGACAAGATTTCCCTCAAGAGTTTATAAGGATGTTGGTTTACCGATGGATGAAGTGTCTCTAAGGGATTGGTTAATGGCTTGTTTTCTGTAGACAAAAATAGAGTCAGAAGTGAAGAATAGGACCATCTCTCGTACTTTTTTATTAAAAAAATAAATAAATAAAAACAAATAAAATAAAATAAAATACAAAGTTGATTACCACATACTTAAAAGGTATTCTCTCTACTTACTTTGAACGTATTTTGGAGGTCTATTACCACCGCAAATTAATGCAATCTTGTATAATCCCTACAACGTTCCTACTGAAAATAACACATTCTCTGTCCATTTTTACTATTATTCTTCAATCGGAGCAAACGTTTCTAGACTTTGAAAACATTTCTTCTGCTAATAACTCCGGAATACAAGAACGATTTCAGTAGTTCTCTCTTTTCTTTCCTTTTAGCTTGAGAAGAATGCGAATTCCTGCAAGTTACAAAGTCCATTTATTGCGAATAATTTCGCAAAAAAAATTTTATACGAGTTACGGAACTTTTGGTGCCAAATGTTCACGATATTCTAGTGGGAAAACTGTATCCGAAAGTAGGACTACCTCGGCCCAACCACCAACCAAACTATTATTTGTTCTGTACATGGCTAATATTATTGGTAAGCCCGTAGTAACACGAGCATTTAATGCACACTAAGAATATATAATTTACACAAAAGGAATAAAAATAAATATTCACTTGCCTAACATAAATCAAGCTGGGAGTCACTAGTTGTCAGGATGAAGAATCATGCACTAGGGCAACATGATGATCTTGACATAGGCTGTAACAATGAAAGAAAAGAACAAATAATGAAAAGCGAACATAACCATCTACAATTACATAAGAAGGTACAGTACAAGCAGGAAAATGAGCTAAACCAATATTACGCATTGAATATATACATTACTGGAAGCATGCCTGAAATGTTCTTAGGTATCTACAAGCACGATACTTAATATCGTTACTACGTTTATTTTGGAATGGAATCTGTAACAGGACTAATATTCTCACCTACATTTTACACATACCGTCCATCAGGATGACTCTGGGCCGCGAAGTGATTTTAGACAATCTCTCTTCTTTTCGTACTGGTAAAACTGAACCATGCAGACAGAATGTTCCACTCCTTTACCATACCTCTTGTATTATGTGTCTTTCTAGACAGTAAAGTTTGAGCCATAGATGCATAAAGACCATAAATAGAATTCGAATTGAAGTAAAGTTTGATGTCAGTAGGGAAACAATGTGGCAGCACGTGATGATAACTGTATCGCTGCCTGTGTATTTCTGCACACCTTTTACACTCGTACGAATAAAAGAAAGAGGTTTTACATTGGTACTATGTAAGAATGAGAGTTAATATTGTGTTTATGAGTGCAAGTGTACAACTACAGGTGAATTTATCCACATACTTAACAGTTTGGGCATGAGTACTCACAGAGCCACAAGAAAACACAAGGGTGTTTGGAAGAAAAAGGTAAGAGAAAATACGATCTCGTTCAGTTTAAAAGTCATCTGGGTAAGTGAACGACATAATATTGCCTTTAAACTTCTTTCCGCTAAAAGCACACATCTGATCCAGCAGCTTGATCTTTACCTCTTCAGTTCTCTTAAAATAGTTTGGCGAAAAATACTTGTGGAAACGGATCAAATCCGAAGTGGTTTTCACGTCTCTCGTTTTCATCCCTCTCCCCAATTCAATGCGTCTTGAAGAAACCACGAACTAAATTGAATGTATTTATTCACACGCAGGCCGGGATATGTTACGAATTCGGAACATGCACAACCGTAGTGTATTTTTAATACAACCAATTTTGCCGCATTTAGCCTTAATGTACCAAATTACAAGAGAAATGGAGAGTCTTTAGTTTTTCACACACACAAAACGAATATCGGAATGGTACAGTATGACCATGGCTTGTACCTCCTCTCTTTTTGTTTCACGCACAAGACCAAAGAAGAGTAAAAATTGAAAACGTGCAGTTAAATTTGTAAAACCTTATAAATATAAACATATTTACAACAATAGGTGTAATAAATGACAATATATTGGTGCACAATAGTTACTGCTTTCCAGATCGCCAAATTTTCACCATGGTGACGAGCTCTCACGGATATCTATCAACAGTTTGAAATAATACGAGTCGTGCAAATTGAGGTGTTCACATAATTAGGGGTTGGGGAACTGAAGATAAACCAAGTAATGGAAAACCTATCACTGCAGAATCTGTTGCCAATCGTCAACATAGTATGGGCAGAAGCATAATCATTTGTGAGCTTGCAGCTGAATTACCAATCACCCCCAACCCCACCTATTACAGTTAATTGTTGCAGATTGAAATACCTGTTCCAAATGAACATACGTTTGATAAGAAACGGCGTAGAATAATTGCTCTACCCTGTTGGATGAAACAAAATATTATATACGTGCAGGAAAGAAAGAAAGAAAGAAGGGGTAGAGGAAAAAGCCAACGACAGTCCCAAAAGGAAAAGAACGAAACATGTCAACTCATGGATTTCATGGTGCAAAATGTTACAGTTCATACTGAAGTACCCTCAAACACTACATACTTCGTGCCAGCATAAGAAAACAGCCACGAAAGGGTCTGCACATCTCAACTTGACGACCTACGCGTTACTTGTCGCAACTACAGCGACGAGAAACATTGGAACAACTATCATCCATCTTTAACTTACTACCATCGGAACTACGCTTATTTGTATCGACGAAAGATGGCCCCCAAGTGAGTGATTTCCAGACAGATATGTCGTTAACAGGGTTGGGAAGACTTGGATTTAATAGCAGCCAGCAGCATTTATGCACACTGAATTTTAGGCACTGGTGCTAAGGCGGGACAAATGTATGCAGTGCCACAGAGATCATGTCAAGGAGTAGCACTGTGGTACTCCTTGACCTGAATTATTTAGTAATCCGTTAGCTCTATAGTAACTAAGTGATACACCTGGACGCCTTACCTTTTGTTCGACATTACTTGAAAAGGACATATTTCGGGTATTACGAAAATTATAATTTTTAATGGCAATGGAAGATGATTTCATTTAAATATGGTCAATTTAGTATTTAGTATTTTATGTATTTTTATAATCGAAGAAAACAGTGCTTTAAACGAATAGGTAGGGAGTGTTGAACTGCAGCACACGATATATCTAAGCACGGATTATTTCTTAATTACGAACATTAAATACGTCAAACGAACACGCTTATATTTGCATTATTTTAAAAGGTGGATTTTATATTTTTAATGAATCTGTATATTTTATTTACATTAATTTCTAAGACGTATTTACATGTACCGGTACTGAAGTAAAAGGAACCGTATAAATCTTGAATAGCAAAACAGACGTCAGTGGGCGCAAAATTTGGAAAGAATAATTGGTTCTAAATTGAAGGTACAATACAGGACTTATGCCGTTAAGACGAAGAAAACTTTTGTTAGTACAAACATTCTTATAAAACTAAGCTGATAAGAACATGTCAATGCTTAAAGTCTTTGTGTGTACCGACTTCCATCTCAAATTCAACTCAAAATGTTTAAATGGAAATGAGATCATGTGACACACGAAGTTAGGCTAAAAGTTTATGAAGAATGTAATGTTGTACTTGCTCCAAGCTTTAACCAGCAAAGGAATGAATATAACCAAATGTCTGTTTCTAGGCGTACGAAAACAACAACGCTCGAGTGCTCTAATGCGCTGATTCTGAGGAAAGACCATTTCATCAAAATGTCTTAGGGAGACAAATCCACGTGACACTGTAAATGATTAACCAGAGGAATCTCCATAGAGGTCTGTGTCGGATGGGTAGTTGCACAATTGCTACAAAAGTTACGGAAGAAACTGGTTCAGTTCAGGACAGGCCACAATGTAGACGGCCCAGAACTGCCATCAAGACAGCATTTTTTTGACATTTGCAAAGTCGTCAACCCATATATATTTTCGGGGGACATATAGATTCCGACGCTATTGTTTCAGGGATCTCTCTCTAGGGATTGGAAATAAACTAAGTATGTGGTGAAATGTTGATCGCTATATCACAACAAATTTGAAGAAATGAAAATTTCGTTGAAGATGATTCTCATCAATACCGATTTTGAATTTAATTTTTAAAGCCTTTAGGCAACTTTGGCTCAGGCCGACATCACCAATCCCTATATTACATTAAAACACCAAGGGATATGCGCAAATACTGCATTCTATACCACCAGTCACTCTACTCCATTCTCACATTACACCAATCTGTGGTATTTTCATACATCGAATCCAAGGCGCTCAATGTTCAGCTTGACAAAAATCGAAAAAAGTGTGCCTTAGATTCGAAGAAATGCGGTACTTCTAATTATCTTACGTTGGTTTCTCATTTGATTCAATTTACATTTATGGACGAGACATGATTGCCAAACATTTTTTTTATTTTTATCTCGTGGCACACTATGCCGTCAAGATGGATATTACCGCACCCGTACAGTAGATAGCAGAACTGCAGTTCATGTGCTACCCTCACATAGGTCGATTAATCGAATCAATATTCAAGGAATGTCTCAAATGCTTCCGTCTACTCAAGACTCATCACGAGTTCAGTTTCGCTCCATTGGTATTGTCATCATGAGAGAGGTTTCAATAGCGGATATCTGCGGGCTCCTTAATGATAGAACGTCCAAGCGTCCTACCAGAAGGACACTGCGTCCTATGGGTAGCGTACAGAAACTGTGAAAATGAATGGTAGAGGACGCGCGACTGGACGATCTTTCATTAAGCTATGGAGTTAGTTAGAGATCATTTCAAGAATAGAGATGTTTCAAGTTGGAATTCGGTTTCGTATATTCAGCTGCAGTCTGAAATGCAATTTTCGCTTTGCGAAACGTCAGACTGTCCTACTATCACTGTTGAAAGAAGCCATAGACTTTTAGTGATTTAATTTACGTGAAATGGGATTTAAAGGCCTTGCCAATAGTCACAGCTGTATTTGAACATAGTGTTGCAGAAGAATTTGGATTCCGGGTATACATAAAAACTTACACTCTACACCACGTATAGATTTTATTTATCATTACATAACAAATATCACAACATAATTCAGATACGCATACATGACATTTCTGTTCGGCCTGAGGATGGAAGGAGCTTGGTTTCGGAAGGCCTAGCCACCAGTTGGATTTAGAATACCCGCTAAGAGGACATCTTCACACCTTGCTTCTTAAGATGAGTTTTGAACATTAGTTATAATTGTCTTCCATGCGTGTGACATGATTTTAAGTAATTTGAAATAGTGACCCAGTGGGAGCTCTGATACTACCATCTTGGACTATTATTCTACTGACTATTTAATCAAAACGCAACTTCTGAGTTCTTAAGTAAAAATGAACCCTCGAAATATCGTAATTTTAATTTATACAGGGTGTTTAAAAAAATGATGTTCGAAGTTGATGAAACAATTTTAAAAAAATGTTTCTTTGCAGAAATTTCGAAACTAGAGGCATCCAAATATTGTACGACATCGTTCCAAATGACGGAATATCTCGATAAATAACAACGCAAGGCGTGGCGGCTTAGCAAATCACAACTGAAGTAACTCTACACAAAGTTTACCATTGAAGAATACAATTTGGGAGGTCTACTGCGCAATGCTAATTCCCTGATACGAAAATCTCATTATGCGGCTCCTTTATTCATAAATTCTGGCAAACTTTATTCTATGTCGACACACTTTACGTCATTACATGTAGAACCTGCGTATTACGTGATTTGTGGTGACGTCATGTCACATTTTGTTTGCTCTAGCTTCGAAATTTATTGAAAGAGCTTTATGCTTCTTGTTTCGGTCTGACAACATCCTTCCATTTGTGACCATCGTTCTTTATAAACACCCTATATACTGTGTACTGTGTGTAATGTGCTACTTCTAAGTATTCTACTAATACTTATTTTCCTTACGCTCGTTTTCTATCTGCAAGCTGAACTTTAAAACAGTACGTTCTATAATTATGGACTTTATTCGGGTTTTCCGTAAATGTATTTTTCACGTGTCAAGTATTACAGCTGTTTCATTGACCTATCCGTCGACGAGACGCAATGAATCAGATCAAGAATTTGTGATTGCTGTTGTCCAAACTAAATTTGATTTATTATATATCATTTTTGTTATTTCAATTTATTCTTTTATAGTTGTCTAAATAATCGCTGCATTTGTGCAACAACTCTATCCACAGGAAATAAATGGGTTCTACACAGGATATAATAATTCAGAGCCATATTCAATCCACTACAGGATGAGGCCTCCTGGAGGGAGGAGAGCCGAAGCTTTCAACTGTGATCGCCACTGTCTTTTATTCATAGCAGCTCCCCAATTGCCTCACGATGCTGGGTAGGCACCGTTCCAGACCCTCTCGCTTTGGGAAAAAATCCCTTGGCAGAGCCGGGAATCGAATCCGGGACCCCACGATCAGAAGTCAACCACTAGGCCAGAGGGACGGTCATATATATATATATATATATATTTACAACTATTGTTCCGGCCAAATTTTTTTTTTTTTTTTGTATTATCCTTATTACAATATAGTTGATGCTTTTAATTCTCGTTTCGATAGTTCTTCCTGTTTGACCAATATACGCTTTTCCACAATTATAATTGATTTTGTATTCACCTGTGACCTTATATAAAAGGTTATCTTTGACAAGTTGCAGTTTGCTTAGATTGGTTTTCGCCGGTGTCTAGATATGGTTCTGACTCCATTCTTTTTTTTTCTTTTCTGATCGTTATTCACCTCTTTATGTTTATTTAAATTTTTCTGTTTTTGATCCTTTCATTTTCCCCTTGTACTAATTTCTACGAAGGTCATATATAACGTGTGAGATTTCTTATATCAAATGTTCTCTATCAAAGATCTTGGAAGCTCGATGAATCAGACTAGAAATCACAGTTTGCTTTTGTGTAAGGTGCTGATGGAGTTTTATGACGATCATCATGAAAGTTTAAAATTTCATTTTTAACTCTACATTTAAGAATTGTCATACTACCGGTAAGTAGCAAGCTACAAGACTGTGATCGCAATATCGTGATTTGTAAAAGGATTTCATTTAGAAGTAAATACGCATCGGTTACTCAACCACATTGTATTTATTATGATCAGAGACAGACCAGCACTGACTCAAATGAAAAAAACGTCTCGGGATATCCCTAAAGTTCGTTGATTACACATGAACATCGCCATTTAAATGCGTGGTCACTGAATAAAATAGGATTGTGTGAATGAAAAGAACCTGATAGCTACTTCGTGAATCTTCGCAAACTACTCGATCCTTACCGGAGAGCATCAGAGAGCAAATGTAGCGGCTTTCAACTGTTCGGTCGACAGTTTCAACGCCTTTCAGCCCGTCCTGTCACGCTTCACACAAAGCAGCTGCTCTTAAATGCGTTTAGCTTGACATGTGATTGAAGTATTGCTCTGTATCTAATACACCTATATTCACAATTTTATAACATTTCTCTCCCAAGGAACACACAAATAGTACTGTTAAATACATAGAATAAAACAGCTTCCACTAATTGGTTTACATGTGAAACAAGTGTTTATAAGCCTGTTTTTTCGTCTCTTTAGTTCAATTTACGTGGACTATAGTTGCAGATTCAGACTAGGTCCAATACCTGAGCGATGCCGCCCATTTGTCAGAACTCTTTCGATGTAGAGCTGCAGAGGTCTGAGTAAGCCTTAGCCTAGAAACTTGTGAAAATACAGGAAGAAATTCCGAAAGGAATATATCCAATCTCACAAAAATGGATTCAGTATAAAAGTACCGTGTGGGAGGGTCGTGGTGGTACAAGACGACTGAAAACAGCAGGGTAAGTCAGCCACTGAACTGAAATCTGAAGTCAGTTTCTCTCCCTACTTTAGCGTGTGCGCTAGCCTACGTTACGAACAGACGGGCAAAGTAACATTAAAACAGGACAAAAAAGTTGTTGGTGGATTCGCTGAACAAACCAATATCATAATACCTACACACACGTATTCAAATACCTCCACTCATTATATTTGAGAATCTTACCGTCTCGTTCATCGTTTTAGGTTTAATAACCGTTCTGTCCGTTTGTCCATTCATGTGTCGGCAACTTTCAACTCAGGAGCTACTAGGGCTACGAAGGTGGTTCAAGTGTCGTTGCACCGTCTCTCGAC
>JAGDQP010057528.1:0-12727 GCA_022664845.1 Lepisma saccharinum | reverse complement strand
TTGGGTGTTTCTCATCAAGCCCTACTAAGCTGAGGTAAATGTTTGTGTTGATCTGACGTGGAATGACTCTTATTGGTAGTTTCAGAATGAATATTAAGCAAGTAAAACAAATTGGTTTGTTATGACCGTCCAGCTTTATCCAGATAACACAACTGAGTGTGTTATTTAGATATTTGTGTTGAATTCACATCAACGTACTACAAATAAGTTATACGTAGCACTGTTTTAGACAGCTATATTTCTACTTTGTTAGCAGATTAAACACTTTTTTATTTTTCAATAATTCTTTTTTTTTTACAATATTTATTTATGCTTATTATAAAAAGAAACTTTTTGTATACTCACAAGATATTTCACAATTCTGACCAGAATAGCAAAATGATGTGTCAATGTAACAACAACATACCACTGGATATAGCCATAAAACACTATCCAATGTCCAAGGTTCTTGCGTCATATAGGCCTATAGAAAAATCCACGCCTGGTAGGTCGTGGTAATGCACAGATTGGCATCGATAAAGAAACGAGTAGGTACCAAAATTTCTAATGCTAAGGATTTTGCTGTCAACCCAGCGACTCTTGTGTACTTCAACATCGGGAAGATAATCTTTAACAACATGGTGAATTCGTTTGTCTCCATCGGGTGAACAAGAGGAAGATTGATCGACTAAAATACTCACCAATTACAGAGCAAAAGTCGAATTGGTTTATAATTTGACATGCATGCCCTTAATGCATGGTAGATGTGAGAACAGTAATGATTTTAGTGCAGTGCTGGTACAATCCCTCGGATTTTATACTTCAACAGAAAAAAGTACCCTGGCGGTACTACATCCTGCTCTTAAAAAGATTACTCTAGATACGCTATCAAAATAAATATGAACTTTACAAGGAAAATCCCTGGCACCGCCAGGGTGCGCTAGGACTGAAATGCGCCACTGTTTACACGGACTTATCAAACGATCCTCGTATCATAGAAATTTTTATTAATTTCTTCCCCAACATTGTTTACAATGCTGAAGTATTCGCAAAAGTGCGCACCTTGGATTTTGGGACAACCCAGTCCTCGGAAAATAAACGTTTAAACATCCGACTAGATTTCTTTAGAAAATCATAAACTCATACTATCTTCATCATTCCAATAGCACCCCGGAGAGTTATTTATTTACATTCTTCTTATTTCCAATTTTCCTGTCAACACGTGTCAACTCGTACTTTCAACTAAATCGTTATGTTTTTAGTCCAAGAGTTTATAAATATTTCTATTATATGCAAGCTTACTTGTCTTCTTTGCACTTCTCACCTACGCTTTATTTTTATATAAACCATGAGACGGGCAGAACAAACATTTTTGTCTACACAAAAGCTTCCTCTTTAATACTTTAAGCCTATTGTAGAAATAAAATATTTTCCGATTTATTTTCATCTTAAGGCCTAAACAATACTACCTTCATTGCCTCATGTTTCCTTTTTTTCAGCCGCTACAAGTGGCTGTCAATTTTCCACATCGTTACACATTCTATTGTTGCTGCCGAGAAAGAAGACATTATGATGATGTTCTACTGGCGAATATTGTTGCATACAAAAAAAGAAGAAGAAGAAAGACATTCTTATGAATGTTGTAAAAACCATTTTGGGAGCCTTTTTGGATTTTGGCCTTCATCTGTCATGCAGTTACTGCTGAGAAGAAAAGGAAGACGGAGCAAAAACTGTGAAAAAAGGAAGAAAACACGAATAGACGAGCGACATTGATAAAAAAAAGTGCAAAGAAAAGGGTAAAAACTCAGAGACTAAACGTCAGCTATAAAAATGAAAGGCAGTGTTGCCAACTACTATTCAGAAATATTATGCTTTCAAATCTGAAATTTATTTCTGTTGCTACTTTAATGCTTTAATACCACTTGAAGTTCTACTTGTCTTCATCTTATTCCCAAGTATCTCACGGAATTGCACTGTACAGAATGTGTAAACAGGTTCCATGTCATTAAATTTAAAGCCATGAAAATACAGGGTCTAAAACCTAAGGCCCGCAGGTCGGAAGCTGGCCGCGTAGCGATTTTGACTGCCCCTGAAACAAATTCAAAATTATAGTTACTATATTCTACAGGAGATCTAAAAGAAAATAATTTAAAACACAAAAAGGAATTTTGTCCTTATTCTCCCTATTTTGTATGGGATTTCTTCTTACTACTACAACGTGCAACAATTATACTATATGAAAATTACTGTATATAACACTCTTGAGTTGATCCTTCCTGCTTAGCCAATTTGTCCCGCTGACAAAAAAAGGTTGCACACCCAGTACTAAATCAGAGTTGGAAGTTGTACCTGAACAACTTTCTGATTTACCCTGACGCCAGTTTGACCCAGTAAAATTGTTTAACTCGAAGTGATTATAATTACGTATGTGTCATATTCTCTAATTGAAAATTGTTTCAATGTTTTATACTGTTTACTAGTCGATTCCCCATGTTTTAAACTTGTGGAGTAATTTTATATTTATACTATCACACCTAAGTTTGGCTATTACTTCTACCCTTAAATCATACTAACTTGGACGCAAATATTGGTTGTGCTTCGAATACTACCATTTTATCTCAAGGTCAATAAAGACTGGCGTTTCACAAGGTACTATATCCATTCTCCACTATACAGGATAGAAACTGACATTTCTGATCACTACTTTCCGGCAAACTGTACAAACAACAATGCCTTTTTTGTAGTGATCTTTCGTTCCGACACGGATAGGTAAAAGAATATAACTAGCCATACAAAAACGTCTTCTCTGCTTAAGAGCTCATTTTCAATCCCACTTGCGTAGCTTGCTATTTGGGTAAATAGCCAACTGGAACACGTGTAACACCACGTAATAAAACTACACCACGAAACATTACGTGTTTTAATTGGCTACTCATCCTAATCGCAAGCAACGCATGTATGCTTGAAAATTAGCCCTAAGTCTTGAAGTTAACACTGGAAAGAGTGTAGCAATAGTATATAATAAACACATGGTACACGACATACTGATAATAATACATCACAAATATGATACATAATATTATATCACACTCTTGAAATGCGAAATGCCTGGGAGTAGTGATTCTGCTAGACCCCCTGTAGGTGCTGTTACCTCCCAAATTGTCGAGCGTATCACCAACTTAAAATTTTACGATCAAAAATATATAGAAACCGTTCAAAATTCCACCTAAACCTTCCAAAGTTTAATTTTACACCCCCCTCCTAAAACTTAAAATTCTGGCGGAATCGGGCCTTACTCTTAACACATACACTAATCATAAGATATAGGTCTTGGTACAAAATTTCAGTGCTCTAAATTTAATTTCGTAGTTTTGCGTTTTCTCATGACGCAGAATTTACATTTTAAAAGTAATAGTTATTTTCACAATCATTAACACAGTTCCAGCATTTCAACATGCGACATGAAGTTATTTGTATTAACCAATATAATGCAAATGAAAGTAGAACAATTGTTTAGCGGTCACGGCGGATGCGCTAGGAATGTTGGAATTTTAGAAGACTTCGAGTTGCATACCATTGCGGAACTCTTAACACTTAACTGTATGCATGACAAATTATGGCGAACACTGACCACGCTATGGAAACATAGTCATCACGAAGATAGGCCCAGAAAAACTTATAGAACGTCAAGATAGTAACATTTAGCAGAAACTAGCTACATAAGAATGTTTTCTGGTGTACGATTGTTGCAGGCCTAGAGAAATTAAGTAAACACACACAGACATAAATTTCTACAATTATTCTAAAACCGTCTGCAACTACGGCCTGATACTCAAGGCAAATAATTGTTTTCTTTGTTAAGTTAATTCTTTCTTCTTACTTTCTGAGTAATTCCAAGCTCAGAATGTGACTTCAGACTTTAATTACACTGGTCAACAATGAGAAAATCATTTTTCTTAAATTCAGTGGTTCTGACTGTATTGCGGTGTGCTGAAGTCGAAAATGATATTTTAAAAAGTCGCATCACGTACTACTTTGTCAGAAATTGCATGTACGTATATTAGGAAGATACAGTCGCAGTACAGATTTATAGTGCACAAACTGTCGAAGAAATCAAATATCGTAGTATACAAGAATGGAATGGTGGGGAAGAACAACTTGCAGAAGCAGATGGCCACCATCCTGAAATCCGCCATTTTTTGAATGGGGAGCATTTTTTAAAATAGCAAGTGGATCATGTGACATATCGATCAACACGGGAATGTTTCCAGAAAGTAATTCCAGGTGTCAGAGTTATCTTCACTTTTTGCAGCACATGTGTTCATTCATCCAGCAGCGTCTTAACTCCGACACCGTAACACGAAGGTCAAATCTTTCCTTGTTTATCGATATGCCACACGATCCACTAGCTATTTGAAAACGATTACCTTCATCCAATACGACCAATTTCAAGATGGCGACCACGTTGATACTGTACTCCTCTCTCCCACCGTTCCATATTTGTGTACTATAATGCTTCAGCTCCTTATCACTGAGGGTCTAGTGAAGATCCGCCAGTACCAAAGTTGCCTAAAAGTCCTAAAATTAAATTCTAATTTAGCAAAGATAATTCCGACACCGCAAGAGGTAGTGCAAATATAACACCTGGAATGACTTTCTGGGAATATTCTCATGTTGTTTGATCTGACACACGACCTACTTCCCATATGAAAACATTGATCTCAATCCAATACGGTGGATTTTAAGATGGAGGCCACGTTGACCATCTACTTCTAAATGTAGTCCTTTCCCACTATTCTGCATTTGTATACTGCAATAATTAATTTCCTTAACGGTTTGTGAACTACTAGGATGTACTACGACTTTAGACACGCCCTGTAGTTACCCGTTATGAGAAAATGATGGCAAAAAACGGTAATCATTTTTTTAACTCGGTGCCAAAAAAGCAAGATATTTCGTGCTATTTTTTAAAAAAGCTTTTTGACCCATTATTTTGTCGACCAGTGTTATTATATACTACATTCGCAAAGGATATACTATTTCATTCTCAGGCAAACTTCTCAATAAAAGGTGGTAGAGAGAAGTTAACTTCAAATTTGAAATAGACTACTTCAACATTGCTATGTTTGGCTCTACTTTCATCTACGGACGCAACTGTTGCACACCCGTTTCATTAGATTAACTTCTTTCATTCCAAGCCTTCAAGCTAATGCCTCAATGGAAGCAATGTGAGAGAAATTGAGTTTACATTTCTAGGTTCAGCGACAACCACCTTGAACCACCAGGTCATTTTTAATCTGATGACGCTGCATGTGTAGATTATGCCATTTTGGGCGTTCAACTTCCCTTCCTTTACAGTATTTTTTGCTAAATCTCCAACTTTGGCTTTCCACCACCCCAAACGGGAAATCTGTTAGAGTTAATGCTATTTGGTTATTCCGATCAAACATTATTTTGACTACAGATCTTCGAATTTACAAGAGTGATTTACAGCTTAAAAAGCAGAGAGTATACACGATTTGTCATCATTTTAGTAACAAGGAGGCAGTAACAAGAAAATTGTTGTACCTTGCAAAATGTGAAAGTCATATAACTAAATTCGGATTCTTTATCTCCAACGTTTCATTCAATAAATTATTTTACGTCTATGAAGAAATGAACTGTTTGATGTGCGTATTCTTCTCTACGTGAGCTGTAAAACAGTATTGAGAGGACCTAGTCCACTTTGTTCTGGTTCACTCGAGCTCAGTTTAAATTGTAAATATTTCCACCCCTCTTTCAGACACTGAAACCTTCTCACTCGGTCTTCCTCAATATTACGATTAATTGTAACTTCGTCACTAACTTAAGACTCCTGCTTACTATTATCCTTATTACATTTTTTTGGTCATGAAAAGCATGATAATTTTCATGTAATTGGCAACAATGTTGAAGAAAGACATTGCTAGAGAAAATGGGAATCGCCTATACCGTTGCTGCTGCTACTGCTTGTAATATTTGTCCTTTAGGGTATTGTCTGTCTGCAGACTCCAGCTAGACTCCAGTCAAAGAGACGAGAGAATCTCTATGGAAGATTTCACAGACACATATATAGATAGATACATACAAGGAGTGGGGAAATATGGGAGAAGTTTTGTGAAAAAGGTAAAATAACCTCCCCCTCTCTGTTTAATACGATGAAAGAAAGTGGCACATGCAAACAGAACTGTTATTATTCGACGTCGTTGCACAAAGACTCATTTTTTTTCTCATCGTGTGTTGTCTGGCTTATTTAAACCTTTAAGGGCATTCTTGTGTTCAGAACTCCTCTCTTTTAAGTAAATTAGCATGTAACGTCCTGCGTGAACACGAGAAAACGTTCTCTCATGAGCCTTCGCAATTTCACTCCACACACACAATGAATATTCGTACATAAAAAACATATTATCTTGAAATTAAGTGTTATCTCTCAACTTGTATTAAAATTGTCTATGTATGGATAAGTTTCTGCTTCCAAAGGTATTCTTCTTATTTTGAAGTGTTATTTTCTTGTGTTGATTTAAAGATACCTATGAAGAAGACAGAGTATTTAGGTTAAGAATATTTATTTAAACAACCATTTGTCTGTTTCCATTCAAATCAACCGTTACATATTAGTATGTCTAATAAAAATAATCCGTTGTTAATTTCTTCCTTGTTTCTAGTGTATTAAGCTACTAAATGTACTTAAAACTTAATAGGTGAGTTCTTCAAAACAGATTTCATACCTATCTTGGTGCCGTATAGATTACGGCGCTGGACCGAAGTTTAGGAGGTCTCAGGATCGAATTCTGCATGGGTCATGGATGTTTGTGATTCGAAGTCAATAGTGCCGGCCGGGTGCTCGAGCGGTCTGCGGCGGTAGGCTATCGACTCAACGGTCCCGGGTTCGAGTCCCGGAAGGGGCATGGTTGTGGATTTTAACACTTAACAGCTAAAGGCACATCGTGACGGGCCGAAGTCCAAAGTTACTAAACTGGCCCATATAAAAATAAAGTTTACCAAATTTTTATCGAAGTCAATAGTTACTAAAAGGGCCGAAATACATTAAAGATTATCAGACAAATTCGTTTCATATTTACAGTCCCAAATTGGACGTTAGAGGACTCAGCCCTCAATGTCCAGACGGTAACGTCTCGGACTTTAGAGCTGTAATGGGTAAATATGTGTATTCGAACGCCACGGGGACTATCCTAACTGAGGTTTTCTAGGGTTTCCCTCAGTTTAACCAGGTGAATCCCGGGATAGTATCTTAAGAAAGACCCTGCCTTATCCTCTGCTTAACCCATTCTGGACTGAGTCAAAGATGACAAAAGGCCTTAAACATATATACAAATTCAAATTCAACATTAGGTAGTAGTACGTATGCTTGCAGTAGTGATCTCATTGCTAGTTAAACGAAGCAGCTACGTGTTTTTTGCTAGCAGGAAATTTAACTGTTAAGTTTGTGTGTGATCAAATGTTTTAGAAATATGAAACCTTATGGGTTTTGCCAACGTTGGTAATAGTTACAACCAAATAATTAAGCAGTATGCCTGATGAAGGAATCGATGCTGTGTTGAATAACAACATGTTGGAAACTCGAGCGTTGAACATTGAAAACATCGGAAACCATGCGATCCCTCTGACGTGTATAAAAAAATGTAGGTGAAAATTTAGGTGCCTACACAGAAAATAAAGGCAAAGGCACTTAAACTTTCACCTCATATTGTCGGAGATTTGCGACTGCGGAGACGTCATACTTTATGGACACGAACAGCCGAAAACTTGTATAAATACTATCTTGCAAAGAGCCGCTAGAAGCTTTTAGTTAGTCTGGCTGAAGTATGTAGTTAGTTCTGTCGTGATGTGACAAAAAGGGACAATTCAATACTGTTCACATAGTTCCAGAGGTCATTCTGACTGTGTATGTGAATGCGCAGAAAGATTTCCACGCGGTTTTATGGTTGTTGGAGATTACTGCTACAGCGGGAAACTTCTACGCAGAGTTTCGGGAAGGGCGTAAGCCATAGTGCTGTTACCGTCCATAAAATTAATTTTATCTTATCTTTCTACGCAGAGTTGACAAGAAGGCGAAAATCAATGCAATGGAGAACATCCTGGAACCGCTTTACCGTGTGACATTTCATCCTCATGACAGTGAACAAGCGACACTTCTTTCATTGTAATTCATGAAGAGAAAATGTCAAGTCGTACGGCACACCAAGAGTGACGTACATGAATTGAATGGCACGTGAAACATGAATTCACGCGATTCTTTCTACGCATTCCTATGAAATTTCCTGGTATAGCTTCCTTGAATTTCTGTAGATATCCGTTACTGAAACGAACTATATGACGACGACGGCCTCGCGTACTTGATGATTAGTGGAAGGACCTGTTTCAGACTTGAAAAAAAAAAAGCGTGTAATGAAGTCTCCTGGAGTGGAAACTCAGACGCAGGGCATAGCTGAAAGACAAAGCATTCACATCGAACACAATTGCTGGTGGCGTCGTGAGCTTTCTTAACTTTCGTACATATATTAATCGTCAATCCAAACATTTTATACTGCAGATCTACTCCTGATAAAGATTATGGGTGTTCTGCTTGGGGGCTGGGCTATTATGGGCTATTATGGTCTATGGAATTTTCCGTGGGCTATTGGAATATTTTTTGACTATCCTCATATATTAATAATGAGAGCATATGATAAAAATATTTCTTGCGATATTCTTTTTATAGCTGTAAGATATTTGCTATTTTGGAATATTCACAAAATATTCTAGACTATTCCGGAAATTTAAAATGAGGATAGCCTTTTGATATTCTCAGGATCATGTACTCGAAATATACTTATTTCTTCGCGAGTATTCTGCGATATGGGAATTTCTGAGATATTGCTATGTGCACATTGAATACTTGTGTCTATACCAAGTATTGAACCCGGGATACCTTAAAATTTTACATTACCTTTTTTTTAAAAAAAAATCCTTATCTCTTTCTATACGTCCACTCGTTTACATACGTCACAACTGAAATATAAACAAGCCGATATCCATAGATGCTGACCAATCGTCACAAATGATTCCAAAATCACTTCAAAGCCCTATTATCTTTGAAAAACTAAGACGCGTCATCAACATTTTAATTGCAGATCCGAAGTGGGTTAACATTATATTACTTTTTGTATAGTTTTTACTTTCGAAAACTATTTGAACACTTTCTGTAATGTTTACATAGACCAGGATGTGTTAAGAAGCAATCTTGGTAACATAGTAAAGAAAGGAGAAAATGACGGAAGTAGGATAGAAATCACTTGTCAGTCATCTCTGTGATGGATATTGTTTCAACAAACTGAAAAAGAAAACTCCTCACTCTTCTCGTTACATATTGAAGTAGGCCGATGATAAAATGAATGAGCAAGGATATACTCGGAACAGAAGCTGTACAGTTACCGTTTATAATAACAGCCTGGAAAACTAAGTGAACAAGGAGTGTTCGTAACTCACCCTCAAAAAGACAAAAACTCACATCCCCTTCACACGTGCTTACTCACCCGTACTTCTATGGCTACTTAAATTGCAAGCTCATAGCCTCAGTAACAAATGTTCGTCATCAGATTCTGTCGTGGACAAGATCACACCAGTTTTAACCATGAGTATATAGATCTTAAACACCCCATCTAATATGGTCCTCTCAACGACGACTCGGGCTTCCCAATTGGTTCTTTCCTTCCGGCTTCCCAACCACAATGAAATATAATCTTCGTTCTTCCCTCCTTCCGGGCTACATGCAGAAACAAAACGGGTCACTCCACCGGGTCAAGTTTTAGACCGGGTCTAGGCTTTAGACTGAGTCTGACCAGATGACCTGATTCAGAGTCTGAATTTCAGACCCAGTAACCCGGAGAAAAATGCAGAGTTTTTAATTATTTCCTAGCGTTTGAACAATACTTCTCTAAGGGGTGACCAGGACTGAAGATGTTACCCGCAGAGCACGAAAAATCTGACGTCGAACCCAGACCAGGTTAATCGGCTCATTTCGGTCGTTTCGTACCGGGTCACCTATGTTTGTGTCAGGCTCTGGTTCACATGTCCTGCGCCCATCTTAGCAGTCGTGATTTCATTATTCTTATAATGTCGGGTAAACCATACAGTGTATGGAGTTCTTCATTGTGAAGTCTTCTCCATTCTTCGGTCATTTTGTTCCGTACATCTTTCTCAAAATCTTATTTTCAAACACGCGCACTTTATGTTCATACCAGAACCGTACTCCAACTTTCGCAACTTAAAGTACTAAACCGTTCTGTTCAACCTGCTTCATGACTGAATTTATTATTGGAATTTTCTTCAAAACAACAAAAAGAATATTTTCAACCTTTTGTCCATAATTTGTTTGTAGTTTTCTTACTTTCTTCTTATTTTTTAAAATAAATATTTGGTCATTTCGTTGATTAATCATCAGTTACGCCTACTAGAGAGGGTTACGTCCTTTATTGACTTTATCAGACCTGTTTCAATGGTATTCAGTTAGTGTATTTAACTTTCCATAAACATTTCTGCATGTAGATGGCACTTACGTTTTGGAAAGTGATTAACTTACCATTGGTACGGCATTAGAGTGTAATTAAATATGCGTACACAGAAATAAATAATAAAATAATATATCGAACGTGACAATGCAATAATTGTAGCATAGTCTTCTTTTTATAGCTCCAAACTTCCTAAAAACAAATTAACGTCTTTGTATAAAACAATGTCTATAGTGTAGTTAATGATGTCTGAAGCGTACGAGCTCACAATAGCTGACTAGACTGCCTTCGGTTTCAGAAATTTCGAAAAAAACTAAAGTGGTATAGTGTAGTTCTTACGTATGTTACAGCGCACTGAATACATGATTATAACAACATCAGATCAGGTTCTGTGCTGCGACAGTACTCCGTGAGTAATAAAAATAAATTGAAACAGGGTTAGTATTCTGATTAACAAAATACAGAGTTATTGCGAATGGGAAATACTTGAAGCAAACTACACTTGAGCCGAATAAGTTCGAAACTTTACGATAATGATTTAGCTAAATTTGAGCTACCGAAAGTAATTATTTATTTCTATTGATAATAACCTATAAATGCTGTATTGTGTCTTTAAAACTTTATTCACGAGAACAAGTAACATTCTTTAAAATATGCTAAAACTATCTACATTGAACGTGTTTCTTTCCAAAAATTTAGATATACCATCGGTACCTTTGAAAGCAAAAAAAAAAAAAAAAGTTTTCTTTTTAAAATAATATTGTCTTTGCCATTAGTTTCAAGTGCACGTGCCACGTCGCCATTGTTTCTATATCGTTTTCTTTTCTTATGTATTTGTTATAAAACTCCGTACATTTTACGATCTTCTTTCTCCTTACTGTCTGTAATTCTTCTTCTGTGAATGCACCCCACCGAGTGAGTACCTATCGCAACTTTGCACATAAAAGAAAAATAATATCAAAACATATTTCTTTTCTTCTCTCGCTTTCAACTCTACTCTTCAGTAGAAAGGGTTGCCAGGAATCCAAGATCTTGTAAACATTTGTCTTCAACTTTTCTTACTAAATAGACATTCATAACAAAAACTTACATACATTTCAGAATTTTGAATCGATAAGTCATCTCGAACACTTTATAATTTTAACTTTCTAGCTTGACTTCGTATTTTATCTTATCATTATAGATAGTAGTATATATTATCTTCTAGATTAATATTGTATTTTAATATCATCAATTTCGATACTACATAGTTTCTGTGATTCGAAATTTTATTTCTCCGAATGTTCTTATGTTTTGTTTCAAATTTTATGATTTAAAATTTAATTGTATTACAATGAGTTGGAAGTTCACTTTTTTCAACCATGGTTTGATGCCAATATGATTTGAAATTTCGTTCCACAAAGATACTGTAGTTTGGCATTCCATCACAGTACAGTGGATTGCTATTTCATTAAATCACCATTAAATCATTACATCGTAGTACAACGGTTTGGTGTTTCACCGAATTGTTCTGATATGAAATGTTATTGTACTGTATTTGATTTTACGTTGCAACACGACGCATATTTTTTCCATGGCATTATTGGACATTTTCACCGTCGCCCATTACTTGAAATTTTATTTTATGACCGTTGTTTTGTATTTTATCGTAACACGTAGATCTAAACAAACACCCTAATAAGGTAGATGGATATATCGCAGCAATACGTGTTATTGCATATAGCAATCGCGAGGTATTTTATAGTAGTGTGTTTGCTACACCAACGTAAAATAATTTCTCGGAGCTCAATCTTTTTATATCTCTCAAATTGTTATTTTCGTGCTGAGCGCAACTTTTGATCTAAACCCGTCGCATATGAGGGATTACGTTCCTCGGTGATCACTCTCCTGGGGTAACGTTAAGTAATAGTCTATGCGAGTTGGCCTTCTTACAGTAATTTCATTTCTTGAGCTGATAAAGTGATCGTTACCCCGGAGTTACATTCTAGCTTGTTGTAATGTAAGTATACTACAAAAAATTAATATTTCATTACATTCATAGTTTAATATTTAATGAAAATTTGAGATTGTATTGCAGTGCTATGATTTGATATTCGGTTGCACTTGAAGTATTGTTGCATTATTTCATTTCTTTGATTCTTAGTGTCAGGTTGTTAACAATTAAATCCAGATCAGCACTACTTTCATTAAAATATAGTGTCATTTGGCGGATTTCCGAC
>JAGDQP010057527.1:0-12728 GCA_022664845.1 Lepisma saccharinum | reverse complement strand
CAAATCTTTATTATCCACCTTTTCATGCCTAGTTCTATAACAAGTCACAATCATACGTACATGCTTCATCCGTCAAGCCTTGTCACTTGCCCCCGCTGACAATCGATCTATCATTCTATAAAAATTCAAAGCGCTCAGTTAAATTAAAACCCATTCTTACATCCTTTCCTAAACCATGAGTGGTTCGCATTGTCATATTTCATCCGAAACATTAATTCTCCTCTGAGCCCTTAATCTTGTCATTGAAGCTCATGTCCTTTTCAAACACAATTGCCTTCCTAACACCGCTTTGTCCAGATACCGCATTCAATAAACAATTCGTCATTCCCAACGTCTGATATTAAAGTATTCGTCTCATTCTAAGGTCACGTCTAGTTATATTCATGTCTTACAGGTACATGGACATCATCCATCAACCATTGCTAGCATCTAACGAACCCATTGTGACATTAATCTTTACAAAACCTATCGCAATCTCTCTTCATCTGCCTTTCATCGTGGTCAACTGACTGCCTTGTCGCAAGTGAGCAGATAAGCCGATTACACCTTCACGTACGACCATATAGCATTTCCCAATGAATAGAAGGCATTAAACCAAGTAAAAGAAAGATGGCAAAATTCCTTTGTTCAACAAAACATTGTAAAGTCTCCTATGCCCTAGTATATCGTCACCCACCATTGTAGCGGCACCGCTTTGTTCATGTCAAACTGACAGCACCTGTCAAAAGTGACGAGATAAGCCGATTAAAACGTCATGTAGGATCATTTATCATTCCCCAATGAATAGAAGGTACTCCCCCCACCCCCTCACCCCCTCAACAGTATGGTTTTCTAAGGAACCAAAAAGCGACCCTTTTAGTGCTTCCATCTACTAGAAATATAGAAAATACACTTCCTATAGAAACACTACACTTTGATATGTACATGGGAGAACTTCCACGCAGAACGGTAGAAGAAACTCCAGTTGTACCATCAGTTGAAGCGTACGCGGGAACAAACATGATACATTTTGTCTGTATTGAGAAAATCAGGAAAGAAGTTGAAACTTGTCAGCAGAGCGGTGTGGCGCTGAATGATGTCACATAGGCTTTTGTTCAATCAATCCAATACACTGTTTAAAACGGCTACTTTTTCACAGCAGTAATAGCAGTTTAGGAAAATCATTTCTAAATGGGAGTTATTTGTTCCCAACTTAAAAAACAGTGTAAAAGCACAATTTTAGACTAACTTAACTTTCTGTAGTTTGTTATCTGAATAGTGGAGTGATAGACTGCCGTTAGAACTTGTGTACGGTAGTTCATATTATAACTGTCAGGAAATTATTGTACGTAATTATCGGAGCTTTTAGAGATTGAGTTACATATTCTCTTCGCAAATAATTATTACACATATGATTAAAAGTTGATAGTCAGGTGAAATTCCTTCGGCTATAAATGAGAACTATTTGACACTACAAACGAGCAGGCTAATAAAAATACGTATTACGTAATAATTGCTTCGGATTAAATTTATTTATGAGCTTTTACCATCTTTGGCTCAGGTAGGAATGAGTTAGGCAGAAGATAAGGAAAGTATCAGCTTAATTACCATAACATCAGTGTTCGATTTGTACATTTTCCGTAGATAGGGAAGAATTAGTGAGATATGCATTATACGGTATTTTGGGATCGTCCATATCCCAGGCTAGAGGTATATATTTGTAAACAGGCCAGGGAAGATTTTTGCAGAGAGGAGGAAATCCCAACCATCCTGTGCTACAAATCAAACACTGCGTAACATCGCGCCATACCCTTGGTGAATCTGAGGAAGACCCTGGGAAACTTCTGCCCTGAACTTTGAATTCGAATATTTTATTTACGACCTTCAGGCATCTAAGACTCGAGCCGGGATAGGGCTGCAAAAAAGGATGCGGGAAAGTGTCAGCAAGGTATAAGTTGAAAGTACTATCCGGAATTGTCCTGGTATGACAGGAAACCCCCTGAAAAACTCAGTCAGGACGGTCGATTGTAGGATTGAAGCTACGACCTCTCGAATGCTAAGATAAGACTCTACCACTGAGCTGCAGGCTTGAAACCCGCATACCTCCATGCAAAAAATATTATTATATAGTATAATGAAACGAAACATTAGGAAAGTACTGTCCTGTTTGTTTCTGCTGGTAATAGACAGACAAAGAAAATGACGACTCGTTTGGGATAGAAGTATTGCCTCAGAATTCGACACCAGAACCAACTGTTACCGTTGCCGTGAATTATAATAAATTGCGTGGTCAGTAAAAATACCACCGAACCTGAATTGACCTAACCTAACCTAACCAATGGTTAGTGAACTTTATATAATTTGAAAATGTTTATATGTATAAAAAAGTTATTTTGTCTAAAAAGAAACATCACCCTGCCGAGAACCGATACCTGGGTCACTGGATTAGCTGTCCGATGCAGTAACTACAGCGCCAAGCAGGAACTTGCTAGCGGGGGTTGTCAGTGATCTTTATGGAGCATTGCTTCATGACTGCCATGAGTAAAAACATGTTGTATTACACGGCCGATATTTCCTTCCCAGAATGACTCTTACAAATAGTAAATGAAGTAACAGCTTGCACCTGCTTTTTTATCGGCGTTCTTTTGTTCATACAATTCGCTAAGTTTAAAGAAAAGTAGCAGTAGGACCTACCATTAGCCAAAGTTGCTGTAAAAAAAATAGCTGCTACGCTATTTTTGGCCCATCCCCTGTGCACTCAGCCACTGGAAGAGCATTGACATAGACTTTTGTTCGACGGTTTTTCTAGTGCATTTCGCTCCAGAAATTTCTTAATACCGAGGCTATTTGTTGCAATATGCTCAAATCAAGTATAGATACATATCAAGGACTCATCAGAGACCTTCGTTTCGTAAATAAATCCATTTTCACCAAAATGTCACATTATATAAGACGTTTGTTCGCTCATACGCCTCAGTTGTTCAAGTCAATGTCATATTATTTCAATAGAAGTAAAGAAAGTGCCAATCTGAGTGCCGATAACTGTATGGTTTCCCTTATAAGGGTAAGGTTTACCATTTGTTTTATATAGGAATCAATGCTGTGTTGAGTCACAATAAAACACATAAGCCTACTATTGCTGATACTACCAGTGTTGAGCATCGTAAACATCGGATGCCCTGCCGTTCTCCTGATGTGGTTCGAAAAGTGACATCGATGGTGCTCCGAAAGAGGCCACTAATGGAGAGAGAAATTGCAAAGACAGTGAAACATTCGCCAGCGACCCCATGGCCATAATCATCCATGATTTGCAACTAGTGAAGAAACATAAGACTAGGCTTTTTATGTTACATCCTTCACATGTCAGAGAGCTAGACTAACAGCCAAAAGCTGTACGATCAGCATCTTGCAGGTGATCGTTGGAAGTTGTAGTTCGTTTCGATGAAACATGGATTTATCTGCGGGATGTATGTAAGATATTGTCTACGTGATTCCAGAGGATACTGAGGTTCAAACAAGACACTTGAATGTGTAGAAAGTTTTTCTACGCGGCGTCATGATATTTTGATGTTATTGTTACAATGGGAGACTTTCCCTACGCAGAGTGGACAAAAAGGTCATAATGAACGCAGCTTACCCGGAGAACTTCCCTGGAGCCGCTTTACTGCCTTGTATGGCAGTGACACATCGGCCACATCGCGCTTTGTGATTCACCAGAACAAGGCATGAAGTAATACAGCACAGTCAACGGTTACGTCCGTGGACTGGATTGCACGTGAAAAAGTAATTAATACAATTCTGTTTACGGATGTTCCTACGAAATTCTTTAATACCTGTCTAACGCATTTCTGTGGATTTCCGTTGTTGAAACAAGCTTTGGGGGTGTAGAGGTCTCGCACATTAGACAATCTGTGAGGGCTTTGCTAAGAGGAATTAACAAACTTCATCAAGATCTTCTGCAACAAAGTCTCCTGCCGTTGGAACTCAGATGCAGGGCAATAGCTCAAAAACAGGGTCTTCACATCAAACACAACTACAGGAAACGTCATGAAACTTATTAATATTGTACAGGTACACACTTTTCTACCACAAACATTCCGCGACCCTCTGTATACATACTCGTTTCTGATTACCGGAACCTTATTTAAAATACCTTTCCTCAAGAGATGGTCTTAAGTTTTGGGTAATTTCGGTACCATTTGTCTCTCTGGACCATATTATAAGATTTTATAACAGAAGTTCATAATATTAGTATAAAATTAGTGGCAGTAACCTTGTACTATCGGAATAAAAACGAGATAACGTCACATAATCAAGAACTACTTACCATACCACGAACGCATACAGCAAAAGCTGCGAAAAGTAAGAGAATAGCCAAAACCATGTCAGCAACTTTCATTTTGAAACTTCGATTCTTTTGCACGTGAATTGTCTCTTCGGTTCGATCCTCCGTAAAACATTTCAGTGTGACTAGTACGGGAAAGAAAACGTAAGGAATGTTCAGCATCGTGCACCATTGTAATCCACTCTCACTTAAACACGTGCCAATCAGTAGGACAATCATATTTTGCATTATTCCACCACTCCAATAAAGCCCAAGGAGTCTGTAGCTGCAGCTGTCCAGAAAGGAAAAATTTTGTCTATTTTAATATTGTTGTTCAACTTGCAATAATGCACTAAATCTACTGAACCTACTACATATTTTTATATGAACGAAATAAGTCTCTACGTAATGTTAATATTAGATTAAGTAATAGAAGATACTTTTGATCATAATAAAATTATCTGGAATTGCGTCAAATTTACATATTAAACGATCGCTTCATTGAACTTGGCTTCAACGTCTGAACGGGAATTTTGTTGTAGGAGTTACGCTCGTGGGAAATAGAATCAGAATCTCTAATTTGCCTCTATCTTTAAGAGCCTTTGTTTCCTTAGAAACTTTCTAGCGTCTTCATGAGGTTTCTAGAGCAGATAAATATATCAAGAAATATGTTTCTTCTTCTACCTAAATTGATCGTACACAAAGTACATCTTGCTTCTATCTTTCATCACTCTACATTGCAGAAACAGGCTATGTGAGTGAATAAAATATAAGATATTCACATGTTTGGAGAAGATATAGAATTGCCCGTAAGATTAGGTATACACACCATATGTATACAGCATTTATGTATACGAAACCGAAGGTTAATCGTTTGTGCATTGAAAAGTGTTGGAAACTACATTGACTGAATATATGGATACATATTTGTAACATGGTGCTTGGTTGCATGGTACAAAGGCCTACATGTACTTAACTCGATATATTTAAACATTGTGATTGAAAATAATCGAACCATCTTTAATTACATTTTTAATGTGTAATGACTTTATACAGTATATAATTGATTATTTAATTATGGGAAATACCACTAACCTTTATAAATATAGATCTTAAGAGAAAAAAGTTATCCAGGTTGACTGCTTGGGTTTAATACAGGATTATTCTCAATATTATAAAAACATGGATTAACTAAATATGGCAAAAATATCCGTATATCAGATATTCAGATGACACATTATCCAGTATCTGTTTCAGGAAAATCGGATAATACGAATACAATCTGGATGAAGGATGACGGATAATACCCGGATGGCGATTGACAGATTTGTAAATGACGGATAACCGGATAAATTGCATATGACGGATAAAATACGGATAACGAATGTCCAAATGGCAGAAATTCGGATAGCCCAGATATTCAGATCAGTATAAAAACTCCTTCGGGGTAAAGACAAAAGTGACGCAAGAATTCTACTCACAAAAGAGATGATATCCATTTTGCGAGTTACTTCCTTTGTGTCACTATGAGGGAAGTGTTTCCTTTGTAATAAAATTAGGAGATTTAGTATCCTTCCGCCATAGTGACACAAAGAAAGTAACTCGCAAAATGGATATCACTCGCAAAATGGAGTAGAATTATTCCGTCACTCTTGTCTTTACCCCGAAGGGTTTTTTCTACTGATATCACTTATTTTGTAAGGTTGCCTATTACAAAAAAGTGCATAGTCTTCACACAAAAGGCCAATTTTGGGCCATATCTCTATAACGGTAACTCCTATCAACAAAATAAGCTTCGATTTATCCCAACTTGTTGGCGCCCGCAATTGAACCCCAAAACACTCGGTACGAACCAAAAAGACAGACAGAATGACGGAGGCCCCTTTCTATATATAATTTGTGAAAAATCTGTGATTGGACTAAAAAGGTCATAACGTTTGAACCCCTTCACCGATATTGACGTGTTATACACCATTTGAAAGGTATTGAAGCGCAGATTGCGATTCCGCAAGCTTCGGCTGCATATATGGTCTGTGGTAAGTGCTATAACAAGAAATGTGAAATTCTGATATATTTTTTTCAAACCGCCTCAGGTCCTACCCAGGGAGGTCCTACTGATCCAATTTTTTTCTGTGTGCAATGGGCTTTATGGGCTTTAAAATGCAACTTCAAGCATCAAAATCGGGCTTATAGTTTGCTAGATCCGAAGTTAGCTGTATACATGTGAGTATTGCCAACAGACTCGTCACTTAGCGTCACGTTGCTTAGCGTCACTCGAAGAAGTACCGTTCGTCGTGATAGTATGGCTATTCGATAAGGGATAAAATATAGACGGCAAGTGGGAAGAGACGACGGATGAAATTCGGATGGTGTTTGAAATTTGCATAATGGGTAACCGATATTCGAATGAAGGACATCCCAACGGTACGGACGACGTAAACATATTATCGAGGTGGCAAACGGATTCTGATAATAGTGGTGAGAATACTTCGTGGGAAGAATTTGGGTTAACAAAATTGCGATACATAAAATATCCAAGAGGGAAATGTTTTGAATTCTAGTATTACTCCTTTAAACTTGTTAAATAATTATACCTATATATACATTATATAATTTCAACGGGTGTGAGGCCAAAGCGCATCAGCCAAAATCTCACCGGAAATTAAGGTCACCGGAGAAAAGTTCACCAATATTCAAGCAGAAATGAACAAGAAATCGTGGAACGCAAGCTCACGGCTAATATTACATTCAAATGAGTCCTCTTTTCGTAAAAATAAACAAATACTGTACCCTTAGCACATGACTAATATACACAAATTGTGAATATATAAGGCCGTGATGAATTGATTCATTGAATTACATTAACAGCCTTTAGGCATCTTTAACTCAAAGGTATTGATGATATGATACATTTTTAAGTATAATATTCGTTTAGAAATCAACATACAATTTATTACACCTTTACGTTAACTGAAGTTTTCAATCACTATCAGAATCTAATTGTTATCTCTTCTGTTCTATTTTTGTTTCCTTTTTAGTGATATCCGGTCACAAAGGTCTATAAAAGTTTCCCTGTGAGGGTAGGTTTGCGACCCCTAATGTCTTTGTATTTTAAACCGTTTTGGTTGCTAGCTAGTCTGTAATGTAGCATCTGAAGGGTATTAAGCGATGGCATTCCCCATTTTCATTCTAGACAACTGGGATGAAGCAATATCGGTTCTTTCCCCCTTTCACAGTTGGTATATCTTGTTGCATTGGATAAAGGTAAAAAAAAAGTTTAGATTTCTTACCCATTGCTGCTATAGTGACATAAAGCGATGTACATGAAATAGAACACTGCTGCATCCCAAGCACAGCTCATATATCCCCACGAACAGACGAGGTAAGGCTCTCCATTTTCCAAGTACCATGACATGAATCCAGTTATTGTTCCGGGCATTTCCAAACTGATAATTAAATCAATAATTCCCGTAAATGCGAACAAAGAAAATCCTGCAATGAAAACAATGTTAAGTTTTAAATAGATAGATCAACAACTTATGTTTCTCTTTTGTTCTGCCATAATATCTATACAGAACTATTATGACAACTAAATCTTTAAAAGCCGACCGGGTAGCCGTGCGGTCTAAGGCGTTAGGGGGCTAACGACTCGAAGGTCCCGGTTCGAGTCCCAATAGAGGCATGGGTGTCTTTTAAATAGAGCGTGACGGGCAGAAGTCAACAATTACTAGACTGGTCCATGTAAAATAAAGTTTACCAAAGTTTCAAATCTTTACAATTGTTTGAATGACCATAATGTTGAAGACTTAACTACTCTAGGATGCTCTATATAATATATTTCACAGAATATTGAGGCGAAAAAATGTATAAAATTTGACAAAGACTCCATAATTGCTTTGCCATGTCAGGCATGTCGCACAAGAACCTTTTGTAACAAACAGGTAAAACAGAAATGAAAGGTGTACCATAAAGCTCCCCATCAAATTATTTAGGAAATAAAAATCCGTAAACATATGAAATGAGTCGTAATTATGAATCTCATAACAGCAATTACTGTTAAAGAATAACACCAACTAGTAAACTGCGTGCCTGGTTGTAATAGCTTTTACCCTTGATTTGTGATGGAGTCTAATATTCACTCAAGACCGCTGAGAAAGGATTTTAGTGTTTCTAAAACGACAGATACAGTTATCGTACAGAATTTTGGAGTAAACTATTCAATGTATATTCTCGAATAGGAAGTAGAGCATATTTTCTATACCAGGGGTCTCCAACCTACGGCCCCGGGCCGGATGCGACCCGTGTCGCGATTTTGACTGGTCCCGAAACAAATCCAAAACTAATTGCTATATTGTACATTGGATTTCAAACAACATAATTTAAAATACAAGAAGCAATTTCGTACTTGAATATTATACTGACTAGCCAATTTAGTCTGTTGACAAAAAAGATTAGAGAACGCTGGTTTATATTGCCTAAGAATCTACTAAAACTGACACATATGTGTGTTTACCAAATTACCCAGGCCAATAATATTGACCGCATTGGATTTAGCGTAAGAGGTAATGTGGTTAAAACATTTTGGCTTTATCCAATCGTAATGTTCAAAACAATAGAACATAGCCCTTTCTAATCACGTTATTTAGACATTCATCTCCAATCGAACGGATTTTACACAAATACGTAGTGATTTTCGAAACACAACGTGTGGGAGAATTAAATAATTGTGTTTCCTTACCGTTAACTATTTACCAGCAAGCTTATTTATTTACCACATTTTTCTCGTATAACGTAAATGAGTAAATATAACACAAAACATAAAAAAGTTATACACAACATTCCCACAAAAAATGTATAACTATAATGAATTGGCTAATGTTGATGAATATACTCACCATAGTATGTCCAATCTTTGACATCTTTTGTAAGAAGTTTCAAAATTAGAACAATGGCAGCTAGAATGCATGTAGCTATCACAACAATAATGCCTTTGTGAAGAATTTCAACAGTGTTATTGAAAATATACGATATTGGAAAGGCTGCGAAACTCACAACTATCATCACAAGAATGTTTCTCCAGTTCACTTTGGAATCCATGTTTGGTTGTCACCTGGAAACAAGAATAAATCCTTGAACTAAATTTTCACAAATGTATTTCTTAAGTAATTGTTATCGTCATATTCTATTGACTTAATATTGTAATTTTAATAAAATTTCTTTAGTATTAACGACATGAATTTACATTGTAAGAAATTAAAATCTTTAGTTCAGTTTTAGCTTACACAGTCCCAGTAATCTTCCGTGACATGTGCGCTCTCCAGAAATCAGATTCGTTTTGCGATGAATATTGAAAAAGAGATTCTAATATTACGCCATTATGTGTATAACAATGTAATAATGATTTTGTTTCTACTTAAAAATATGTGGCATTTTTATGTTTTCTTATCTGCATCTCACCTTGCTGTCCTATATAATAAAATTCTTCCCGTTATAAATGAAAGCACATTAAAATACTTTTTGAAATCTTTCTTTTCATAGGGATGTGTTGAATCAAAATTCTGGTATAAATCTAAGCACATGTTCAGAAATTATAAATTCACATATAGAAGTGTTTATAGAAATGTAAATATAAATAATAGTAATTTCAGGAAATAACATACAAATTTGATGACAAACGTTATTTTTTATATTCGAAACTTAAGAACTATAACATAATTCCTTTCTCTTTATTTTCGCACAAAATGTGGAGTTTTGGTAAAGAAATCCCACAGTCAAGAAAGCTATATGTAATTGTATAGCTGAGAAGGAAATTGCGCGTAATGTACAAGTCTCTAAGTGAATCTTTTCTCTAAATCTTTAATTTGCTGTCTTCTTTTATAAGTAATATCGTCTAAAACAGCACATACTCTAGGCACTCTCCTCAGTCAAATTCTCAGACCTTTATAAGACTTTCGGCAGGAAATCATAAAGTTTCTTTGCGTACAGAGTTACTATTCGGTCTATCATTCAAGCTTCTTCCAGTTTTTACACATTCATTCAATTTGATTTCTACTAAACTGAATTCCAATTATTTATTTAGGTTTTAACAACTACATATATATATCTTCTCATCACAATCACTGCAACGTTCGCACCAATCCGGAAACCTTCCCGGATACAACAACATGACCCTGGAAACCAAAGAGCTGACCTGCAGTTAAGCGACTGCCCAGCTACACCACTCAATCGCATACATTCAAGCTCACACCAAAATAGTACATCAAACCTTCAAAATTTCTTATAAGTAGATCATAAAATATAATATCGAAAAACGATAGCGTTTCAGCACTAATTTACACAATCTCTCAACCAAACTGGGAGTGGGGGTGCCAGAGACCACCAAATGAGACCTCAGATATTTTTGCGCTTTTCGGGGGTGATTTCTAATTCATTCGAGTAGCAAATGTGCAGCATATAGAATCCGTTACATCAATAGCCGTTATGTTTGAAATTGCCCCATTATAGACCTAAGTGAGGTGTAGTTGGTTTTGGCAAATTTTGACCATGGCGCACCAGAGGTAAAATGTTGGAAATATTATATGCTACTCTAGGGTTAAAGAGACATCTAAAAACTATTTTTTCATAATTGTGCTCGAAGACCTTCATAGGTCAAAAGGGGCTCAAAATATTGAATCGAATTTTTTAAAGGGGGAGCTGTTCATTTCTTTAGAAGAAGCCCTCATATATACCTATACATACACCCAAGTTTGAGAAAAATCTATCGAGCCAATCTTGAGGGGAAAAAAACAACACTTTTTAGATTTTGCGCCATTACTCAAGAACCAATCAGATTTGAGGTCTGAAACTTGAGGGATTAATGTATCTTGGAGGTACCTACATACCACCCAATTGTCGTCCCAAGATTCATCTGGGGCCATTTCACTATACTTATCCACCTATGGCCAGTTGTGTTGATGTTTGTCAGTCGTTTCCTTTGTATGTAATTGTCTTCGTCCTGACGATTCGAATTATTTTCGACTCGGTGCCACATTTATGTGGACTGTAAGTTGGTCTCTGAATGGGCTGGGGAAGGGTGAAAAATAGTCTTTCTCGTCTACTTTTACCGATCTCTCGTTTGTAAAGTGTTATACAATTCAGATTCCTCTGAGGGTGGAAATTTGAGAACCAGAGCAATCAATTAGAGAAACCTAGATTAAAGTTTGTTTAATTCTTATGTACGGAAATGTGTCTGTGTATCATTTGATACTGGAGAATTGCTTAATTGATCTTGACTTGAACTTTCTTGTAGTCCTAGGATCGATAGTGGAACCAAGGAAGCCTCAGTAAACTCGAGGAGAGAAGAATGAAGTAGTCTGTTTTTTTTTTAAGTTACTTTCATAGAGAGGTGTCAGAGTATCCACTTCCTTCGATTTCTATGATTGATAAGGGCTTTTCCGTCCTATAGAGTGGTCAGTTGTACACTTATGCAACTGGATAGTGTTAATCTGGACATTTGTAGCTTGGTTTTGTCCGATCGAATTTACTTCTGGAGTCTGTCATTTTGTTCGTTGATACTTGAGGATTCTATTTACTACCGACGGAGATGAGTTTGTACAGAAGTATGATACTTTGCTTTTAAAGCACGTCTTTGTTTTTGGCAGTTTGTTGTTCTGAGGCTAATTGCGGACAGTGAACTTTAACGCAATAGTTTTCTTTCTTCACTTAACGATTGTTTATCGTACGGAATAATTGTTTCATTAAGCGATCACGGGTAATGTAGTTTGATCGCCTTTTGGATTAAATTGCCTAGTAGAACGCTATGATAGATGTATGTGTTTCTGTTGTATTTGGGTGGCGCTTTTACCAGAGAAAGTAAGGAATGGACACTTGACGGACTCCCACGGTCCTCAATGTGTATTGTCAGAGATTATTGCATATGGAAATGGTTAAAATAATTTTTCTACCTTCCTTTGTTGACAAGTTGACCACACGCCAACTTTTGTTTTGGTCTAGATTTAGTGTAATTCCATCTAATCTTAAGAACGAGGGAACGAATGTTGATTATTCAAATCTGGAATGATCTAAATATCAACATGCACGGCAGTGCATGAGCCAAGTTCTTCACGTCAGAAAACGTTAGCACTGCCAGAAGCATGTTATACAGGAACAAGAGTTTATGGCAAAATCGACGATTTGGGGGCCCCGTAAGAAGAAAGATGTTAAAGATAGGAATATGAGCTTTTGCCGTTAAGGAGATATGGTAAATATGTGCAGATGTACAAAATTTCATATTCGTATCTCAAACTATGTTCTAGTTGTGGACCCCTGAAATTGCACATTTTAGGCTAACTGACTCACTCACTCACTCACTCACTCACTCACTGACTGACTGACTCACTCATCATATTGTTTAGGGTGTTTGGGGTAAGCTAGAAACATGAAATTT
>JAGDQP010057526.1:0-12728 GCA_022664845.1 Lepisma saccharinum | reverse complement strand
AACGTAATGTACAATATTTACGAATACAATCTCTAACGAATATACTATGTACAATGGTTATTCTGATTGTTGCTAAAGTATGTCATCACATTCCCGGATTCATGTATTCTTCTATTGAATAGTAGGATTGTTTTGTAAGATAGTTTTTTATTTTCTTTTTTGAATTTTGGTGCCGACTTTATATCTTTGAAATTTTGTGGGAGTTTATTATACAGATATTGGCCCATATATTTTGGGCCAATTTCTGGAAGAGTGCTGTTATGTGGTGGTATCTCCATGTTAAGATTATTCCCAAAATTTTTACTGAGGGTACGTACAAAATTTCTTTGTTATTTATGTGAATTGCCGGCGCAGTTAGTGACTTACTTTTAATATTATGAAATTTTATTGTTTGTGTTTTCTCTACGTTTAATGATAAACTTGTTTTCTGCAAACCAGTGTGTTAATTTATCGATTGATGTATTTTTATTGTTGGTAACTTCATAGTCATTGTTACCTGTTATGATGATGCCAGTATCGTCTGCGAACATTGTGGGATTTGCTGCAGTTAAATATTCTGGTAAGTCATTTATGTACAATATGAAAAGGACTGGTCCGAAAATTGAACCTTGAGGCACTCCACATCTTATTGTTTTTTTAGAAGTGTAAGGTATACTATTTCTATTGTATGTATGAGTTAGCTCAACTATTTGGAATCTCTTTTCCGGATATGATTTAAACCAATTATTAGCCATCAATCGTATTCCATATCGCTCCAACTTCTCGAGAAGCTTGTTGTGGGGTACGAGATCGAACGCCTTCTTTGGGTCTAGAAATATCCCTACACGCTTTTCTCTTTAATCCAGTATCCCTCGTGCACGTTCAACGTAGTTGAATATTATCATTTCTGTTGACCTACCTTTATCAAATCTATTTTGTGCCTCGCTTATTACGTTACATTTCTGTGGGAATGTTGTAAGTTGTTGGTTCATAGCCGATTCAAGAATTTTGGAGAATGGTGAAAGTAATGTGATACATTTATAATTTTCGAGATAAATTTATTAAAAAGATTAAAGGTGTCGCGATGTGCATTTGTACTCTTTTTAATACTACGGGGGGAATTTCATCTATACTAGCTGACCATTTGTTTTTCATTCTTTTGATAATTGTAACGATTTCTTCGGAGGTTACGGGGCGTAAATATATTGTGTTATTGCAAATTTTAGTTTTCTTATTACTTGTGTTCACTAGTTTGTTGACTTTGTAGTTACTTTTAATATGCTCTGAGACAGTTGAGTAGTACTCATTAAAGAGATTCGTTATTTTAATGGGGTCTTTTATTATTTCATTATTGTGTTTAAGCTCGATGTTTGGCTTTATAACGTCCCCATTTATTTCTTTTCTTACAATATTCCACATGATTTTTTACTTGTTTTCTGAGTTTCGTATTTGTTGTTCGTTGTGCATGTACTTTGCTGTCTTGTGTAGCTTCCTATATGTGAGCTTATATTTTTTATAATAACTGTTAAATATTTCTGTATTATTGCCGGATTTCTTAATCTTATGTAAGACTTTTATTTTGTTTTACTTGATTGCTTGATACCTGTAGTAATCCAGGGTTTTTACTTACAAACTAGGTTCTTGCATTGTTTTACGGGAAAGGATAGATTAAAATAGTTTTTGAAAATGTCCAGGAAGGCATTCCAGGCCTCATTTACCTCATACATATGATGCCATGTTTGCTTACTATTAAGGTTGGTAAAAAGTTCGAAATTGTTATTGCTAAATATTATCTTTCGCTGGTAAGAGTTGTTTGTGGGATTTTGTTTGTTAGAGTTTAAGTTCTGTATTTTAACAGTTTGGGCGAAGTGATCAGAGAATCCAGTACTTAACACACTTACCATGCTGATATTGTTTTATATTTTAGTACTTGCGAGTACCTGGTCAAGTGTACTTTCCGTGTTTTGTGGCACCCTAGTGGCTACTTTGACTAATGGACGCATATTATAGACATTTACTAATTCGTTGTCTATATTAGTTTTAAGAATGTCTCCAATAACTACTAATGTTTTATTTTTGTTTTCGTAGTAGTCTAGTATTGTTTCAAGTTTTCTTTAAGAATGATTTTAAATAGCTGTCCATAGTTCAATAGACGCAGACAATTATGATATTATATTTTACCAGTTCTATTATGCTCGATTCAAAGTGTTTTTCTGTATTTAGGTGCTGAAATCTTGTAATGACTGTACTTTGGACACCGAATCTACAGTAGATGCTCACCCCTTCTCTTTCCATATCTGAAGTACAAAAACTTAATATGATGTTGAAGCTACAGAAATTTAGTTTGTTTATATATTGAGTTTTCATCCAGTGTTCAGTGAGGCAGATTTCCTGTACTGATGACAATTCTTCGGCAAACAGAACTTGTAACATTACCCTTTTTTTCTGTTTAAACCTTGAAAATTTCGGTGGAATATATATATGAACACGTCATCCCCATCTCCCCGTTTTGTTTCTCTACTACTCTCTACCATACAAAATCATTACTTAAGTATAATAGAAACTTTTTTCTCTTGTGTTACGATTTCCACTTAATTGCTCGTTGATGCCTTCCTTACTTTTGGAAATATTTGTCTTTGACCCACTTTAGTTGTATGTAAACTTACATTATTTGTACATTTATTACCTTTGAAATCTCTTTCTGCAGCCATACCTTCTGTTTGAGAGATATTTACAATTACTTTTTCGGTAGTGTTCAAGGTATCAATCTTATCAATGTTTTCGTTCATCCTGGAATTAAACGAGCTGATGTTGACAGATTGGTTTGGACTAACTGTGCTTTTTGGCAAGTTGTTGACTGCATTGTCGCTCCCTAAATCTCCCTCGGTTGTCTGTGGTAGAAATCCGTTTAACGCTGGTTGCATTATGCCTGAAGTGACAGAGATTGAATCATCTGGAATTTGAAGGTTTTCTTGGTATGTAATTGGATGTTATTTTGGAAAGTCAAAGTATTTGTATAAGTCAGTATTTTCAATGAGAAATTTATTGTTCTGTGCTTTGGAGAACAATGAATTCTGGAGAATTTGGGTTGCTGACCATTGCTAAGTATTTATAGAAGTGCCTATGTAAATGATTTGCAATGGAACGAGTTGTATAAAGCGTACATATGGTAAAGTATGGATCAATAGCTGACTGTCCTAAACTGAACTTTATCCATGACATTTCCCCTTGTTTGATATAGTAACACATTATGTATGTATATTTCCGAAATTATGCAAATAGCAACATTGGAAGTGAATTTAACGTCATATGTAAGAAGTAGCTAATATAAAGTATTACATCATTAGAAAAAAGATCACAACCAGCTAATCAATTAACTATATAAATAAGTATGTTAGAAAGCGAAAGCAAAAAATAATCAGTATCAACTCATATATGAGAAATGTTTTTTGTCTCGTCTGTTCCCATTTGTAGTGTGTCGAAAATACGTATGTACATGACTGAAACTTGCTTTTCGGCATTCAGGAGATGCATAAGAGATTTATCCCCTTTTACTTCAAATGATTATGATATTTGATTTGCATTTTATTAGCATTATTTGAATACGTCAAATAAAGTTACAGGTGCATTGAACACACAAACACAACACAAACGCCAGAGACTTATTATCTGCTTGCGGTTGCGGGTTGCACGATTCATTTGTTAGAAATACAACGTTTTCTACTCGGGCAATCAGAATTCTTTTAGTCTATGAGAAATTTAGACATTTGGTGAACAAAAATACTAGCATTTGGTGAGAAAGCGAAAACCAAACCAGTATTTATGTCTATAAATTATCTTCAGAAATATTCAGGGACGAACTGGCCTTGTCGGGAACCCGAAAATTTCAGGGTGGGTCCCCAGTTCTTTTGTCTGAAAGCATAATAAAAAAGACAATTTAATTTACTTTTGCTGCTACTGGTAGCGTGAGGGTCTTGCCGGTCTTCCAAAATTAGCAATTCTGACACACAAGACTTGCTATAAATAACATACAGGTAATACTAAAGTTATAATCTCGACAGAACTATTGTAGGGCCCTCGCCAATCGAAAAGAAGGGGCCATGTAAAGTTTAATATAAGTGCTTTACAACAGTCATCTTGTTTTAATGCATCATATTTACTTAACTCTTTGTATTTTAAGATTTGGTCAATACTCTGAAGGTCCTTCCAAGTTCTTTTTTGGGCTCACTACCTCGAAGAGTATTGAAGACCCTTGAAAACTATCTTTAGAACCCATGCGTCATAACGCTCACTACCAGGAGGACCCTTTGGTGACCAATGGGTAGGCTCTTAATTTGATTTTCTAGGTGGGCCATTGGTTACCCAGCAAGCCAAGTGACGTCGACATTTTTCGGCGAAGTTGGGGCCGACGTTGGATTTTGACAGTACCCGAGAAGGAGCCAACATCGGCGAGTGCTGGGTGGGACTACGACCCCATACCGGCAATTCGTGGGACTTAAGGCGGCTCGAAAAATGGACCAGCGACCAAACGCCACTTACAGGCCACGCCGACCTTCTCCCAACTATTTCCCGACTGCTATTTGGTTGGGCCGCTGTCGAGTTTGGAATTTGGTTTGTAGGGTACCAGTCGATCTCTGGAAATATTTCAATTGATGTTAGGCTCATTCTACAACGGGTAAACAGCGGGGCAAAACGCGGCTGTTTTACCGGGAGCAAATCGCGCCTTCTAACAAAGCCCATGTTTTTAATGTACGTGTCACACTGTGGTGTGCAAACCTAGTGTAGCTCGTGTACAAGGAGTCTTAGGCTTAAGAGGCTACACGTGTCAATAGTTTCTTGTCAGGAAACAAGAATGAAAGATCGCAATTTAAAACATGCTCTAAAATGAAGTTTTATGAGCAGACAAGAAGACACATGGAAGATAGAAGGAAAGAAAAAGATCTGGAGCTTGTATGTAGACTTCCCCTAAAAAAAACTTACAAAGACCGGGAAGAAATTTTTGTTAGGGACTATATATTTAGTCGTCCCTGTGGGTACTATCTCTGGAAGTAATATAAAGCGCTTCAGAGCAGAGAGAAGTGCATGCCAAGAGCTTGGGCAAAAGAAGATTACGTTGTGTTTTCCTGTAACGTAATTTAATCAAGCGAAGACGACCTCCGGAGCTTTCATCTCAATAGCTGCTGCCCCCTTGCTCCTTCTTTGTATACAGACGCGCTCGGTCGCGTTTCTTCTCTTATCATAATTGAGTTGATTCTGCACCGAAGGCGTCACGAAGTCGTCAAACATCCCACACTCTCCCTCTCTTCTCTCTACACATATATGAACAATAAATACAGACAAGCGCAAGTGAAAAATGAATGGAAAGATACACAAAGATTATGTTAATATTTTGGTAAACTTTATTAGTATATTTATTTAATACTAAGAGTATTGGCGATAGTGTTAAAAAATGATAACATATACATCTCTCTTATTGAATTGAATTGAATTTTACTGTGTTCAGAGACCAGTACACTGGATATTGCCGTATGGTAGAGAACACGTCAATTTTTAAATATAAATATAGATTACTTATTTGATTACTAAAACATGAATTATTTATTTAAGGTAAACGCCCCATTAATGGACAGTGTACCAGTAATAAACACTTGAAGAGAAAAGTTGTAAAATATTACTTTCCTAAGGGCGGTAATCATTTCACCTACACGGTAAAATTTAATATAGTATGTTCTGATGTCACTGAATATTATTCGCTCGTCATTGGTTTCATCTGATATTCTGATATGATGTTTAAGTTAGCTCCATGGTTGTGCCTCCTTTTCCACGCATTCTGTTAAGCAAGTGATGAAGGTGAGAGCTTTCGTTTTTTATTCATGAAATTACAATAACGATTACTTTTGTTGTTCTGCACTATTATCCATTACGAAATGTCTCTGTTTCGAATATTTAAATGACCAAACCAATTGTAACCTGGATCTTTTATGCAAAGCAGGGGGTGTCCATTACCGGTACGTTAAAGTCAGTTTTTGTCCAGTTATGGTCACGAATTATTCATTACTGACTTGAAATCAAAATCCTTGATTGATTGAGTTGTTATTAACGTCCTAAGCGAACTGGTGAGCTTCTAAGGACGAGACTTACAATTTTGGTAAAGTTGGCTCTGAACCACTCCGTTCAACAGCTCTCAGGGAAAATTTAACTCATGAGCAGCGCGCGTAGAAAATGAGCGCGCTAAACTCACCGCAACTCCGAGGGCGAAATCATAATTCTTTTAGTTGTTTTATTTCAGCTTCGGAAAGATTATTTACTCTTCATGACCATAAGTTTGTCAGGAAATTTCTTGATTCTAGACGCGGAGATGCCCATTAATAAAATGATTTCTTTTAATATTGGACACCCCCATGGTAAGTTAGAATTTCCATTTTTATGGCCACAAAGAATCTATGGGTCAGGCAAGGATAGGGTAGGGGAAAGGAAGCGGGAAGGAGTCGGACAGGTCTAAGTTGAAGGTGCCATTAAGACATTTGCCTGTTATGACTGAGTTAAAAAACGTTAAAACGTCAGTAAGGATAATCGAGAGCTGTTTTCGAACTCAGAACCTTCGGAATGATCACTCTGTGGACTTCCATGAAACAATCAGATAATCGAAGAACATTATTAAACATATAATCGTGTTTACTACTTATATTCGACACACCAGCAATCCATTACTAGAACATCCAGGTTTTCACCGTGTCCATCACTGGTACAAAAACAATGTCAGGAAAAAAAAACACGATTTCTTCTAAAATAGTGTATGTTGATGAACGTAATGGATAGAAATCACTAGAAAAGAGAATGGAGAACGTATAACATTCTCAGTTGATCAATACATTTAAACTGTATTTGAGTTAAAAAATTATAACGCTGAAAAGTGACCTTAAAGTGTCCAGTACTGGTGCGTGTACCTTGCATGTGGGCAAGACATTATTTACATCAGACTTTTATCCTGTAAAACAAAACAGGACAAAGAAACATTCTGCCATTTACCTGAAAGCGATATACAGGTAATGAAACATTTGTTTGTCCGTACCTTGATTTACATGGGAGACTTAAAAACAAAACAGAGAAAATATTTTTTTGTCATTTACACAGAGGCAATATTCAGATAAGTTTGTAAGTGTTCTTTCACACTGTAACAGCAATGGTTTAAGAAGAGATTACGCAATGATATTTCGAAAAGTGTATGTTTAATTAGACAATTAATATGACTAGAAAATTTGTTTAAAAAAGTTGTACTCCTTTATAAGCAATAATTTTAGAAAATAAAGTAGCATTATGAATACTAAAATGGGAATTTAATAAACATGGTTAACACGTTAATGACAGTGGACAGTCAAAAAATTGAAACTATTCCGTAGAAGCAGTGAGGAAATGGAATAGGTAAACGGTGAGATGAATGACACAGAACAAATAGTGCGAGAAAGAGAGAAGGAGGAAGAGAGAGAGAGAGAGAGAGAGAGAGAGGTTTTATGAATGAACTATTTCGTTAATGAAAAGTCTCGAAACTCTCAATAACCACGCTTAGATGAGAGAAGTTGCAATGCCAATTTTCCGCACTCTGAAAGAGAAAATAAGTAAAGAAGAGAGCAGCAGAAAAGCGGGACTCGTATCTTGGGTAATTATTGACTCACGGAAATGGAATGCTAAATGAAGGCTCTTGATAAAAACGAAGAGGACCCGATGTGCTGTGTTTGCATAGTGCAATGTAAATTAATTTTTGATCGTACAGCACTCTGAGATAACTTTTAACTCCGATTGCAGAAGAGAAAAAGAATTGTACAACATAGGAGATCAACGAAACGAATAAATGGCATACGTAATGAAACAGGTTGATAGGTGTATACATGGTCTCTAAACGACGACGTGTGTACCTGAATTTAGACACCGCAAAGATTATATGATCTGCGCAGTTTCAGTGCTCTTCCGCGCACCTGGTAGCTGTACACCTCAGCTGACAGAGATGTTCACGTATTTTCCTGCTACCTTACCTTGATACCCACCGCCATTAAAAACACCATACAGAAACACTAAAACACACAAGATAATGATAGCAATAATGATTTACTTCGTCAATACTTTCCACCACAGATACAAACATTTCTGTCTAAAATTACGCACATGATAACAGCGAGCGATAAAGTAAATTTACCAAAGGTCCGCAGGGCATCCGGATGGACTTCTGGCCAGCTTAGGCCACTTTTGTCCTATGATTTAAATAACTTTGGTTTTATGATTACATGTTAGAATTTAGAATCGTACTCTGCACCAGGAGAAACGACCCGACCCCACAGACAACCAAGAAACCACCGGAAATTGTTTTTAGTTATGGTTTAGACTGAAGAAATACTTATTTGGAATTTAAGTGTAATAATTATTTTAATTTATTATTGAAGAGTAAAATATGATAATGTATTTGGTTGAAAGTGAAGAGGTTACCAAGGATTTCGTTTTCAGGTGGTAAATGGAAGAACTTGTTGCCTAATTATTTAGTGATGCCGTCAAATCCATGGAAATATTATGACTATAATTTATAGTTGATATTTTATAAAAATGTTGGAAGTGTTTTTTTTTTGTTTTTTTTTGAGAATTTATAATTTCTTTTAAGGGAGAGTTTTGTTTTGTAGTTTTAATTGGTATTCTTGAGGCTGTGAATTTTTATTTGACTACTGTTTCTTTGTAAATGCTTCTTGAAGACGTGTCCGTCCACAAAGCTGATTATATTCAAGTGACACTGGAAAATTTCTTCGGAGACCTTGTTCATTGCTGTATGAAGTTTCTGTTGAGATTTCTCTTTGTAGAACTAAAGAGAGTAGCCTACTGTGGAAGTCCATTTTAAAATATTTGTTGTGTGTTGTTGAATTATTTATCTGAAAGAATTTTCCATCATTGAAACATCTGTATGTGTGGTATTGGTGCTTCTAGAATTATTCTTTTGTTCGTTTGAGTACACAGTGTTGGGATCTGTACATCTATAGATTTTAGGTGCTAAAGACGATTTGCATTAAAGGGCGCAAAAGGCAGTTAGCCGAAGCAGTTCTATGTCCCTGAATTCTACATGTGGCACAATAATTTGAATATGACACTATTTTGCAGCTAGTACTGAAGTAAGATTCCCTACATTTATAACAGTTTGGTTTCTTTGGACACGTTTCTTCTTCGTGGTATTGTAAACATGTTCTGCACGGAAATGGTCTAGGAACAGTCTTCAACCTTGTATCTACTCTTTCCAATAGAAATGGCATTAGTTATCAAGGAACTAACTAAATTTGGATCTTGTGTAAGGAGCCTTATCTTTGGAAGAGGTCCGCTATCATTTTTTATTCGAGTGGCATTTGCAATGGGAATTTTAGTTTTAATAAGGTGCTTCTTCAGGTCATCGGCTTCAAGAGTTACAGGTATGTTCTTGATAACACATGTGAAAGTTGTTTTTGTTTTATACTTCTGTGGTCTAGCTCATTCTTGGTCAAATTCACTTAGGCCTCAGGTCCAAAGTCTGTGTTTTTAAATAATTTGAAGAATTTGGCTTTATATTGTTTATTGTTACAATAAATTTTTATTTCACTATTACGTTCAGGAGGGAAGACAATTATTTCCACATCCGGCAATTTTTCAGTCACCATTTTATCAAAGGCTAATGGGTTGGTGAGTTTTTTTCTTTAATATCCTAATATCTACAACATACTTCTTTTCAGCAATGTTTTGGGTAAAACTCTCTGAACAAGATGCAACTTGTGTATTTTTCTGAGGTGATTTCTTCACTTGTGACGAAATTTTGGTTGTATATTGTCTGTCAGGTGAGTTGTTGGATCTATTGTACTGATGTATCAGTTGTGCTTTGTCCATCTGCTGCTTTATTTTGTGGGGGAATGACATTCTTGATTTTTGTCTGGTACATCCAACACTTCATCTTCATCGTCAAATCCACGTTCTTTTCTTAATTCTAAGCCTCTTTGGATTCCTTAGTTTATCATTGAAGCAATTCCTTCTCTTGTAGGTGCTGACATAAAAGGATTGGATGGGATATATGGGTTCAGTATTATTTGTGGTTTGTCGACTTTAGGTAGGTGGGTATCGTCGGATTTTTGAATGTTATCTTTGTTATTTACAGCGAGATTAGTAAGAGTTTGTGAAGATCTGTTAGGAGAGTTTGTTTTATATGAAGGTAAGGATAGAAGATTTTCGATATTTCCTCCAATTGAAGTTGAGATATTACCCATTGTTTGGTCAATGTTACGTAAATTTTCGTCGTCTTCCGATCAAGAGTCATTCGCCGTTTGAAGTTTCTTCTTGATTGTATTCTCTTATACTTTTTCATATATTGGATTGGCTACTATCAATTTGCGACTTCGTGAAGGAGTTTCAGTTTTGTCTATTAAAGAAGAACCAATAGTGAGAGTTTATTTTATTTTGTTGGTATAATTTGGTTTGTTATTCTCTTCTTTGTTCAACTTTGGCGAAGGACCAATTTCTTCTTTTTCATACTGGGACGCTTACCACGGCCAATGTTGTCAAAGTGAGAATATAGGAGAGAAGAATATGGTAGGGATATAGGGATTTGAGACTAAATATAGTGAATTGTGGCAAGGGCGCCGATTTCTGTGTAACTTGAAGGGGGGGGGGGCATTTAGACATTATTTGTTGCCAGATAAGGGTGTAAGAAGGCACATATGATACCGTACAAATCCAATTCAGATTTTGCCAAATATTGTATATTCATAAAAAACACATATACGTAGTATACATATAGTCATTATGAAGGCTTCCCCAGGCCCAGCTATTACAGAATTTAACTATGTTTGTATAACGTCAAAAGAAATCATTAAAGCATATTATGTTCTAACTAATAAGAACAAAGTTTCTGCTGTTACTAGATAATACACTTAGGAAATATCACAAACTGATGTTAGTCTATGCAGTGGAGTTATTCAGCTTCTCCAGATGTGGTTCTCTTTCTGTCCGGCTCACCCTTCCGCCGCGCTACTGCTTTATTGGACAAATATTGTTTTCCTTCTTTTAATTCTCGGTTCTCTATCTCGACAGGCATGGTTCAAGAAGATTTTGTCTCACATACAGTTAAAAAAAAATTGATAAGTTGAACAAAGAGATAAAACTGATTTTTCACACGCAAAACGTGGCCCATTTCGAAATCTCTTACCTTTTTATGATAATTTGGATACGTTAGATAGAATGCTATGGAAATAACTAGTACTCGATACACCTGTAAGGTAACAGGCAACGAAAGATTAACAACTACGTAAAATAATCGCAAGAAAGCAATTCACACCGTGTCAGGCATAAAGAAACAGCATGAGGAACAAAGTGAGTTGAACAACATTGGAACTGCTCACTTTAATTTCAAATTACGTGCGGAAGGTAAAAGGTACTGAGACATAGCCAAGCCTGTTGGAAAGCCATGCTCTAACGTTGGATACGTCATAAAGAAACATAAAACAGAGCAATTATTAGGGATCTGTTCTCGTTAACTAAGGAAACCAACTGCCCGGAATAAAACCTACATTCTTCACTCTGTGAGCAAAACTCAAAGAATTAGTGATAAAGATTTAGCTATTTCACTTGCCTAGGATATGCAAGTTAATGTTACAGATGTGAAGATGTAAACAAAAATTGGGATTCAGAAGATGTGTAGCCAGAAACAAAACACACATATCAGAAGAAAGCAGAAAGAAGTTCTAATTTCCCCAAAAATATAAATATGAGTGCCTGGAATTTTGGAAAAAAAGTTTATTTTTCCTAGGATGAGACAAAGATAAACTTGTATTGTAGTGATGGATATCAGGACGTGTGGTGAAAGAATTAAGCTTTCAGAAAGCAGAACATTGCTTCAATTGTTAAAAATGTTGAAAAGTCTGTTATGATTTGGGGTTGTGTAATTACTAATGGAGTGGCCAGTATTCATACCCTCAATACACATCTTCTAAATCCCAATATTTTCACTGAATTTTGGATTGTTTCTGGTGTAACATTAACTTGCATATCCTAGGCGAGTGAAGTAGCCAAATCTTTAGCACTAATTCTTTGAGTTCTATTCACAGAATGAAGAATGTACGTTTTATTCCGCGCAGTTAGTTTCCTTGGTTGGCCAGAATGGATTCTATTCCGCAATAATTGATCTGTTTTATGTTTCTTTATGATGTATCCAACGGTAAAGCATGGCTTGCAAACAAGCTTCGCTTTCCTGACGCGGTGTGGATTGCATCAATACACTACGTAGACTGTACACAGAAGAATACCTAGAACATTTATTTCGAGAGTAGTTTTGGGTTGTCCAAATACTTTTTTTTTGTGATGAATTTACGTTTCTTACTCTCTCGTTGCCTGTTACCTTACAGGTGTATCGAGTGGTAGTTAGTTCTATAGTATTTTATCCAAGGCATCCAAACTATCATAAAAGGGCAAGAGATTTCGAAATGGTCCGTGTTTCACGTGTGATAGTCTGTTTTTCCTCTTAGTTGTACTTGTGCAAATACTTTTCTTACCCACTGTATATAGTTTCCCTGTATATATGTTTTATTAGAAACTCAAAATTACGGTGTTAACGGTGAACAATAATTGCATCCAAACTGCAGTTTGACGGATATATTTCCCAGTGCAAGTCTAGTAATACGTTTGTGTGAGTTCTTCTTGTCGCTTACTTTTCATGTATATTTTTTCTTTTACTTCCACATCCCCCATGCGCCGTTCACGGC
>JAGDQP010057525.1:0-12728 GCA_022664845.1 Lepisma saccharinum | reverse complement strand
CGGAGACTTTGCAATAAACATTTTGTCTCCACATCTGCTGAGTACAAGCAGAACTGTGGTACGTACAAAGAAGGAGGTCGATATACAGGAACAAATTGTTCTTGCTCTCTCTTTCTCTCCGAGCATTCGTGAGGAGTTCCAATCAGCATCTTTGCAATTGATGGCCAAAAGGAAATCTGTATTTGTCAAAGTGAGAGGGGAAACATTTTTGAAGATCCTGAATGGAGTTCTCCAGGATTTTACTGTACTACCAAAAACTATGCATATGACAGAATGCTATCTTCAGTACAGGCCTTAGCCGATGCCTTCTCAAATCCTTCCTCTCCTTCTTGTTATTGCAAAGTATTCAGCGTTAAATTGAATCTGAATAATTTGGAATTTGTTAAATGGATAAATACATTCATAAATTATTAATTACTAGAAACTTGAATAGTGCTGCGGTATAATAATAATAATTAAAAGAAATTAATTTTTAACTGGTCACTCTAGAAGTCAAAAGTTAATAGAAGAAAATGTATTGGCTTAATCACAGCGCCAATCCATGGTAAGATACCGAGTAGCGATAGCGAGAAAAGATGCTGGACAGGTTGTTGTTGATTTTTTTTAAATCGCAATTAATAGGATCTACTATTGTTTATCACAATTTAGGTTTTTCTATTATGCAACCCTTCTGGCCCTGTGAAGTTTAACCAAACATAAGAAAACAGGATTTTATTTTCGAAAAACATAATAATAAAATGTGCACTGATGACGTCAAAATTCCTCGTTAAGTGAAACGGAATTGGGTAAACGGGAAGACAAGAGATGGCCAAATCTGGATAGAAGATTATCCGGATATAGAATGTAGTCTAGTAACTTTGGACATCGGCCCGTCACGATTAGCCTTTAGCTGTTAAAACCCACACCCATGCCCCTGCTGGGACTCGAACCCGGGACCTTTGAGCCGATGGCCTACCACCGCAGACCGCTCGTCCACCGGGCCGGCATCAGATAACTGATATTAGTCCAGCCATTAGAGACATAAAAAAGGGTGTTTTGGTGCAAAAGGTTGAGGAGGTTTTAAATTTAGTAGAAGTGTACACCTGGGGGCCCTAACTATAAGACTATTTTTTTTAATTTGAGGGACCGCCGGTCGCACCGCCATTTTGAAATATGGCGGCTAAAAGGCAGTTTTTAGCATAGATCCTGTAGGTTTTAGAGATTTTTTAAATTGAAAATTGGAGTGGATTTGCAATGTAAATTTTCTACAAAGTTACTTATATAAAAATTTTGAAAATGTCGCCATTTTGAATAAAAAATTGCGGAAAAACATCTATATATATGTAATGTAAGTCCAGTCCAAACCACTAAAGCTAGACAAACGAAATTTGATATGCTGATGTATCATCAAGAGTAGATTACGGGAAAATTGCAAAATTTGGAGAAAATCTTCAATCCAATATGGCGGACAAATTATATATACCCTATATATATAAAAAGAACAGTAGAACACCCAGGCCGAACCGCTCAATCTAAATAAACAAAATTTGGCATAAATGTGTACCATCAAGTGTAGGATGCGAGAAAATTACGAAATTTGAAAAAAAATCGCCATCTTGAAACCAATAGAGCCAAATAAATTATATGTTCATATCTTAGATTATGATTCTCGGCCATGCTGGATCCAATATATCGAATATTTAAAAATTTAAAAATTTTATTGTAAACTAACTTGATGACAAACTTTCATGCCAAGTTTCGTTTCTCTGGCTCCAGCGGTTCGGCCTGGGTATATTTCGACATATATATGTTTGTTGGCCATATTGGATTCAAGGTGGCGACTTTTTTTTCAAATTTCGTAATTTTCTCGCAACCTACTATTAATGGTACACATTTACGTCAAATTTCGTTTATCTAGCTCCAGCGGTTCGGCTTGGGTGTTCTACTGTTCTTTATATATATATATGACTTGTCCGCCATATTGGATTGAAGATGACGATTTTCTCCAAATTTTGTAATTTTCCCGTAATCTACTCTTGATGATACATCAACATATCAAATTTTGTTTGTCTAGCTTCAGTGGTTTAGAATTGCACTGGGCATACTTTACATATATAGTTGTTTTCCCGCAATTTTTGGTTCAAAATGGTGGCACGAGCGGCTGTCCCCCAATCCAAAGTTACAAATTTAGCATTATAGTTAGGGCTCTTAAGTGTACAAATGTGCCAAATTTTAAAACTTTTCAAACCGTTTGCACCCAAAAAGTACCTAATGACTGGACTATATGGGGACGTCATGTAATATCCGGACTGATAGCTGATAATTTTCGGATGTCAGCTAATATCCGGATAACGGATACAATCCGGATGGTTAAATAGATACCGGATAACTTGTCATCTGGTTGTCCGGAAATTTTGGCTATCCCAAGAAAACAGTATAGAGACATACTGTAGGATTTGGCTCGATTTGGCTCGTTTTAGCTCGACTCGACTCGAAACTCGAGTGAATTTCGAGTCGAGTTGGACAATATTTTTCGAGTCGAGTTGCCGAGTCGAGTTGAAAGATTTCTCTTACGAGTCGAGTCGAGTTTAGCGAAAACTCGACTCGAATTCGCTCGTGTCCATCCCTAAGACAAATGCACGAAATCTTTGAAGGCTTTTCTCAAGTAAGCTGAACTTTCTGCATGTGTGAAGCTGCCCCCCCCCCCCCCAAGTAATTTGGCCAGTTAAAACTCAACTTGGGCCACTTTCAGCCTTTGAGCTAACCAAATAAAGGAGATACGGGCGTCCAAAGTGTAGGTCCAACTTCACGTTACCCCCAAAAAATGTTTGGGTCAGACTAGATTTCATTTGTGCTAGGTAGTACTCTTTTTAGGTTGGTTGGGCTAGCGCCTCTTTCACCTTTTGCGCTAGTCAAGTAAAGCATATAGATATGTCCAAAGTGTGAGAACTCCATGGCAAGATTTCACTTAGGCTGGGCAGTATTTAATTTGGGCGGATTCGGCTAGCCATTCTTTTGGGCTAGTCGATAAAGGAGATAGAGATGTACAAAATTTGTGGAGACTACTTCCCCCTAGACCCCAAAATGTTTCGGCAAAACGAAATTTTACTCGGGCTGGGTAGTATTCTTTTGGGTTGGTTGGGCTAACTACTTTCACCTTTGGTGCTAATTAAATAATGAATATACGGGTGTTCAAAATTAATGCCAACTTCACGCTAACCCCCAAATTATTTTGGTCAGTCGAGATTTCGTTTGGGCTAGTCACTTTCAGCTTTTCGGCTAGTTAATAAAGGATATAGGTTGTACAAAATTTGGAGAGGACAACTTCAGGCTAGCCCCCAAAGTGTTTCGGCCAAACGAGATTTTTTTCTGGCTAGATAGTATTCCTTTTGGGTCGGTTGGGCTAGCCACTTTCAGCTTTTGGGCTAGTCAAGAAAGGGGATAAGAGTGTCCAAAATTTGGGGGCTGGGTAGTACTCTTTTTGGGCTAGCCAATTTTAGCTTTTGGGCTAGTCAAATAGAGGATATAGTGTGTCCAAAATGTCCAAAGTGTGGGGTCTCCATATTAACGCTCCCTCACTGAAGCTTGGAACAGGCGAGGTTTCACTTGAGCGGGGCAGTACTTAATTTTGGCTGGTTCGGCTAGCGACTTTAAGCTTTTGGGCTAGTCAAATAAAGGAGTTAGGGGTGTCCAAACTGTCCAAAGTATGAGGACTCCATCTTAACGCTCCGCCACTGGAGCTTGGGCTAGGTGAAATTATATACAGGGCCGGAATTAGGGTGGTGAACATGCACCACCTCTTCGTTGTAAACATACACTATCCAAAATGAGAAGCTAGCAGTGACTGAAAATAGCAACACTTTCCGAAAATATAAGGGGTGTCAATTGTCATGTCATGTGGAAGGCAGCAGACAGTCTCCAAGTAGCTTAGAAGGAGACTATATGGAAATAACGGATATAAAAGAAACTTACACACTACACATCTGTACTTAATAGTATGATCTCGAATGTTTGGACAACTTGAGCACCACAATTTGTACACTTTAAGATAGAAAAGCGATCCACTTGTACTTCTAGTACAATTTACTTGAAAAAGCGAAGTATCACCACAAATGTACTTCTTAGTACACATTTGAAAATGTAGTCCTCTTCTACTTCTCAGTACAACCTACTTGAAAAAGAGAATTATCACTACAAATTGTACTTCTTAGTACAACTGCAAATTGTGCGCACAAAATTGTACTTTTGAGTACAAAAAAGAAGCAATGGAGGAGACCCCCACATACTGCCCCCAGCTACCAATCAGGGGTGAGCTGGCACTCTCTTGGCCCAGCTACGGGCTGAGAAGTGACTGGAAAGTTTTCAAAAACACTTGGCAAGTTGATACACAATAAATATCTTGCTAAAACATTATATAGCACAAAGCAAATACAAAAGTGAAACCTTAGGCAGAAAAAAAGCTTGGTTTAAACACCGGCAAAATCTTAACAATAAAAATTGGCAAACTACTCTGTATTACACAGAATTGATAGAAAACCAAGAGGTTGCTAACCACAAGCCTTTTTAGGACCAAAATATTGTGTGAAACTGCCACTAGGCAATTATTTAAAAAAATAAGCTATATAACAATAAATATAATAATAATGAAAGCTATTGACACAAAATAAATGATTAACTGGCTCAAAGGACAAGAATGCAGTGTCCCTGCTGACTACAACAAAGTAAATGGCCATGAGTCCACTGAACCTGTTACTGGTTAAAAAAGAAAATGATTACGCTAGAATTAAATATTGCAAGAAACCTAACATATGAGAGTCTTGTGACAGAGACCAACTATCTGCGGGTATAACTTAAAGAAAAAACGATACTCAACATATATGGAGAACTTTGAATTTCCTACTAAAAATGACGAACCAAAGATGCTTGAACACACCATTTCAGAATAAATGGTGTGTGTGGAATATTCCACCCACTGCCTCCTACACTACACACGGAGCTGGTGCTTCTAATGTAAAAACTGCATTAGACATAGTGAAAAGAATTTATTACAAAAAATAGGTACAGCTACTGGAACACTCCGTACATTTGTCCTGTCCTGAGATACCTATGCTGAATACCAACCTGAAAATACTTATGGCTAATTCCCTGTGGAATTCACAATACAAATAAACTAAACGAAGGTTAAAAGTACAATTAAAAACAAAAATCGGTTGTTTTAAGAGCCAAAAGAATGTATTAGAGACCACCACATGAACCGGAAACACAATGAGGCCTGTGACGGAAGCAATGATTAACAAACTAGAACAAGGAAAATGTTAAACCGGAAAAGTCCAAATACCAGGGTAATCCACACATATGGGTCCATTGCCAAACACATGAGCACAAATAGTCGCAGAAGACAAAATGGAAAAGTTAACCGGGAATACCGGTAAACCGCTGAAAAAAAACAACAGAATCACAAAAACGTTGGTACACTTACATAACTACAAAAAGGAAGAGGGGAGATACCCTTTATTACATATACAATGCTGAGAGAGAATCCAGCAGGCTGGTGTGAATTGGAAGGTTCGGGGTCCGGGTCTCATATTACAATGAAACCAGCAATCTAATTATATACTGAAAATTATACCGATACAAAGCGGCCGTGGCTCAGTGGGTAAAGCGTTGGCTTCAGATTTGGAAAGAAAAACATTGAAGATGGCCAAAAAATCGAAAGGCGCTATTTAAAAGCCATATGTAATATAAACCTTTCGTGAATAATATAGTTTTTTAAAGTGTTCAATTTCTTCAGCGAAAAAAAATCTTTATTGATAAAAACAGGATATAAGAATGGCAAGGAATACAACGCTTTGCAATAATTGGTACACAAAATAGCAAACGTGCTTCAATCCCATTAATAACATAGGCCTAATTAATATATTCACTTATTTTATTGATAACTACATGAATACCGGAAGAAGATTATACTCCATATTGAATTGAATGGATCAGTTGAAAGCATGCACTGCGCTTCCTCCAGTTTTTCGTTGCCTTTTGGGAAGTCACAGAACATTATCACAATTTCGAAAATTAAGCATAATGAAAGTTAAAGACTTGTATGCTCTGAAGTGATTTTTGCTATTAAAGCTTATATGACGTCACAGAGTGGACGGTTAAATATCTTGACTAAAAATAAATTCTGTATGGCATGGGCTTTAAACCGCCGATCTACGGCCCGGTCCCGGTTCATGAAAATGTTTTACCTGTCCGCGGGAAAATAGTAAAGGTATCCCGGTGGCACGAATTGAGGTCGGATGATCAGTCCCACACTCGACCGCCCTTAGCTCCCAAGGTGACGAGGAGTGACAAGGATACTTTGATATTCAATTTGATAGGAAGCTGAATGCATCTCAGAGCGCCAGGCATGGGAGCATTAAAAATACTTCAGTGTCATTGGCAGGAATTTAAATCTGCTTCGCTTTTCCCTTCTTTATTATTCTGTTTTCCCGATCCGTGAATGTTTCTCTATAAAATGGCGTTCCACGAAATTTGTTATTGTCATTTGCCGGTGTGCAAGTGTCGAAAGGTTGGAAAACACTGATTTGTAGCACTGATCACTTCAAATCATAGAGTTTCTTAACTTTCATCTTGCCCAATTTCCGAAATTATAATATTTTGGTGAGCTTAATGCAAGCTCTTAAAACAGTTATTTTGTTCATTAAATGTTTACTATAATTTAAAGCCTCAAGCATCCACACTAATTGATCTTATGCAGTGCTTCTTTGCAGTTTCTTCTAATAAGTCCTATATAGTAAGATATCGTTGTGGAAAGTAATACTTCTGTTTTGGCAAAATATGTATCTACCGTTTCAGTATATCAAGGTCAGCGATGAATCATAAATTGTTTGTTTGAGACTGAAAACCAATACTTTCTATCCTGTGAGAATTTTGTTTCTCACCCGATATAAGACTTGCTTAATTTAATTTTCGGACAATGGAACTGCTCACTGCTTTTGTTGTTGCTAATTTAATGTTCCAAGTATGAAACTGTATTAAAAAGACTAACGAAAGGAACAATTTGAAAATGATGGTTTACATTGCCAATTCAAATGAAGTCCACGTTCATGCACGCAAGAATACTTGAAACATTTATTAACTCCTTTTCATGTTATTCTAGTATACCATTATTGTTACTGCATTGTTAATTATTGTTATTATTAAACAATTATTATTTTTTCGTGCATTATACACCTGTATAACTGAATAAATCATGCTAGATTATGTTTACGATATTTGTACTAATATATTAATTATATCACTGAACTTTACTTTCTGTGCATAGTTAATCGAAAAAATACTTGAAACGGTGATTGCAGAAAGGGTTTAATTCCATCAAACTTCCTTTCAAGAAAACTAAGAGAAAATATTTAGTCTTTCCTAAGTTATATTAACATCGCAGAAGATAAAGTAGGATTTCACACGTTGAAAGTGTTGAGACTGCGGTTTCTTTCTATTTTGACAGATGTGTCTATCCTCAAAGATTACAAAACTGATCTTAACTTAATTTCATAAAAGATGGACTTAAGCCATTTCTGCAATCATCGATTCATTTATTTCAATTGTATACTTTTTTTAAATTTTAATTTTCAAAATTTACTGACCACTGGAAGGAAACGTATTTCGTATCTGAAACAACCACACTAACAATACAAACACCATAATTGTAACAAAAACAATACGATAAATACTATTGTTTCCAAAATGAGCCACGGATCCGCTAAGTACAAAATGTATCTGTTAAATCCAGGTTTCACATAATGCAGGAAGAGTTCAGAATAACATTTCAGATATTTATTAACATAAGCACCATAATCATTTAGATTTAGGTTTTATTTCAGTCTGTTGACCATAAAATATACAAAATGTACAATGGATAGAACATGTCAGTAACAATGTTATAACATAAGGAATTATACATAAATGAATGAAAAGTACAATACTATAAAAACTAAGATGTTACAAAAAAGAATGTAGATAACCATACCGAGATTATGTGGCAGAACAAGCACAATTAGCAGAGGCATGTCAAGTGAAATTTCCTTTATTTAACTCGCTAGAAAAGCTGAATGGGGCTACCCCACCATCCCGAATTGAGTATTAAACAGATTAAGTGAAATCTCACCTCGTCCAAGCTTCAGTGGTGGACATTTTGGACACTCTTATCTACTTTATTTGACTAGCCCAAAAGCTGAAAGTGGCTAGCCTAACCATCCCAAAAAGAGTACTACCCAGCCCACACATTTGGGGACTAGCGTGAATTTGGCCCCAAACTTTGAACACCCGTCTCTCCTTTACTTCATTAGCCTAGAAACTGAAAGTGGTTAGCCCAACCAGCCCAAATTGAGTACTAACTGGACAGAGTATAATCTCGGCTGGCCCAAATACTTGAGAGGCCAACTTCACACAGGCGAACATTCTCTATTTGAGAGGCATATTTGGGGACACGCAAGTTCCAAATTTTTGCTTAATTTACACTATTGACTGGATTTCATAACCGAATCAAACCAAACTTTACAGAAAAATAAAATATGGGGGTAACGCTTCTTTCGAAGATGGGTCAAAGCAAATGAGATATTGGGGCTACGCCCCCTAAACATTGTGTTTGCCTTACTTTGTCTGCTGCATTTCTTCACCTAATTAAACCAACTTTGCTCACAAACAATATACAGTAATAATATTGTTTTTGAAACTTTGGATACCAACGACACCCAATATTATACAAAGCAAATCAATAAATCACAATAACAACAGACAGATTTCCTTAAAATAACCAAGAAATTCATACTTATCTTAAAATCAACTGTGAAAACCGTCAGTAACATTATACTCTCTATACAAAGGAATGCGAACATTTTACAAATTAGAAAGAGTTAAGGATCAAATAACCAAGTCTGTCCAGGGTTTTGTGGCTATGCCCCCTAATTTATTCAGATATAACATTTCTGGGATTATTAAGAAAACGTAAGAAGTTCAGTTACAATTTACAACCCTCCGAAATCTACCTACACCTGTATTCCACCCTAAAAATCACTGCTGAGTAATTCATCACATAACATTTCATAGCTTTTAACAGGTATCAGAGTAGAAATCTGAGAACGTATTTTGCATACAGGTATCACATACCACATATTGATTCTTAACTCATCCAGACTATATGTTCAGTTACATATGCGGACCATATAACGATTGACATCATTTAAAAGCTTTCGTATGCAAGTAAACTGAACATGTCGTATATCACAAAATACAGTTCGCAAAAATGTAAATAAATTTTAAACTTTTATATTGTACTCAAGAATAACAGAAGCATTCATTTCTTTACAATATGATCCATACTTTTAACCTTAAATTTTTTGCCTCATTCTGTTACTCTATGTAACAACCTGTAGCCCGATTGGATACCAACGATACCCAATACTATACAAAGCAAATCAATAAATCACAGAAATAAGACAGATTTCCTTAAAATAACTACGAAATTCATATTTATCTTAAAATCAACTCTCAAAACCATCAATAACATTATACTTTCTATACAAAGTAATGCGAAAGTTTTACAAAGGAATTTACAAAAGGTTAGGAATGAAATAAAAATACTAGAGGTTACAACTATCAAATCAATTAACAATCTAAAAATAATGATGGAAGGGGAATATTTTTTACACACTATAGATATCATGTTAACTGAACTAGAACAGACATATGAAATGATGGTTCAGAATATATTATAAACGTGTTTTCGGTTCTTTTCCTCGACAATCATTTTGTCGACATCACTGCATCGACAGGTACGTTCTGTCGACAGCTCACCTCGTCGACAATCCACTTTGTCGACAGGTACGTTTCGTTGACAGCTCATTTTATCGATACGTTAGTGTTGCCACGAGACAAGACTGAAATGGCTATAGAAAACGAGACGAGACAGGGCTTTCGTAATGCAAAGTATACATCTTTTCGAGACGAGACACTCTGGACAAAATATTTTTGAGATCAGACAGCCTAAATCTCGTCTTGTCGGCAACACTACGATAGGTAGAATTCGTCGACAGCTTATTTAATCTACAGATTTATTTCTCGCATGATAATTGTAAGGACAATATTACAGTCAATGTTACACCTCTATTGGTTATTTGTTAGTGCTGCAAGCAGCCACTAGATCCTTCAGATGGTTACTATCAGAACCTCTATATCAGAAAGAGGAGTGAATGGATTTTGGGAATTGACGGATTATGGATGGGCTAAGGGTTTGTAAAATATTTTCATATGCCTTATTATTAAGATATTATCTTGGACATTAAAAGTTTATCTTATAATCATTTTTTTTAGGTATAGGAAAATGATGATGCAATGGTATTATGCATACGAAGTGCACTGAGACGCCACAACGCATTGTCACAATTAATACAATATTTCTTTTTACCTAATAGCTACTCTAGGTATGATGGATGACAGGTGAGCCCTTGTTGAACATTTATGAGTACCATGCAAATATGAAGGTGAGAGACGTAAACGATATGAATAGAATGACAGGTGTGAGATGTGTTTTTAGTCAGGATTAGTGCTGGTATGGAATAGCTGGTTTTGAAATCAGCTTGAAAGGTTTCCTTTGATGCGTGTTGTATAAATTGGAGGACTTTCTCATGGTTAATAGTGAAGAGATTCTGAAGGACGAGGGTGATGAGAGTGAGAGCTTGTTCCACAGTGATGGTTTGTTTGTTGGAAGTAATAGGTGTTTGGTGCTCTGACTCTGGAACACGAAGTGGTGCGATGTAGGCAGGTGTGACCAGTTCAACTTCAGGGCGGCCTTTGCAATTGTAGCTAAATGTGGGATGTTGGTCTCCAGAGGTGTTGCATTTTGGGAGTAGCTGTAGGTTTGGACAATGTTTGGTTGTATGAGAGCCGGTGCAGTAACCGCATTTTGGATAATTAGGATAGTACTTTGGGTAATGTGCATTGTAGGCTTGACAGTTATCGCAGCGTAGTGGTAATGGAGCTGATGTGCGTGAAGCTTCTAACCTATATCTTCTCTTGTATATGTATGCGCCGTTGGCGAGAAGATTGTCGATTGTCTCTTGATGAGTTGTCATAATCCTAACCATATAACTTGACTTCCTTCGTTAGTTTTAATGCGGATACACTTGTTAATAGCATGTCCCTCGGTTTTTAATTCTTGTTATGTTTCTGCATCAGTCATGTCTGGATCTACTCCCCGAAATACTACTGAAAGCATTGGAGATCGACGGAGCTGTGGTGGTTGCTGTCGAAGTGGTGTGATGTCTAACTTTGTGAGATTGGCGTCCTTTCAGAATATCTCAAAGCTGAACTTCTTTCTGATAGTGGTTGCTAGTGTTGGATTTAGCGATTGCAATATAATGCCATTTCTGGTGGACATAATTCTGGAGGTGGAATCGCGAGAGACATACTTCTCAAGTTGCTGCATGAGTAGCTTCGGTGTTTGAAACTTGGTGTCATAGTTGGTTAGCAAGAAAGAATGTGTTGTAGTAGAGCTACCAGCATCTTGAATTGTTGAATGATCTGTGAATTCCATGGAATGATCAGACTCTGTCGGAACTAATAGAATGAGACTTCTTTTGCGGAGGTGAGTTAGTGCTTCCTGATCCTCGAGGTCTTGGAGAGCGTTATCGTGAGCAGGATTTTGTTGGTTGTTGGTCGATGTCACGTGGATGTTTGGGTGTGGTGCCTACTGCTTTAAATGTTGCTGTAGTTTTTGAAGATTCTCTTTGAACTACACGTGGAAGTTAATGTGTGCCTTTCCCGTGTTTGTTCCACATAATGGTGAGTGTAGTCGATGCACACAAGGAATGATGATGATCAGTCAGTGTGCAATGACTACAGAATAGCTCTGTCTAACTCGCACCCTCCGACACTGTGAAGCGCTGTCAGTCCCAATGCAAACGTATGCGTGCTGTTCTCTCTAGTACGTCTGCTATACCAGGTCCTCGTTAACACGATTCTCAGTTAGGCTGGGTGAAATTCTGTACACCTATAGGTCAATTAAGCAATATGTTTCAACTTATACGTAAAGTATATACGCAATATAATACATTTGATTAGCTTTGTTGCAACATACTTTACAGACTGCTATAAAAATTGTTCTTCCCTTAGTCTGATTATTTTATTAACTTATTTTTCTAGTATCTCTAAAGTATCTAGTTGTGGAGAAAGGTGATAAAAATAATTGCAGAAAATTCACTTTTAGCGACACCTATTGAGTATTATTTCTTTATATTTAGGAATCCCGATTATATGACATATAATACAAGAAATAGTAAAGAATTTTATTGGTCTTGGACTCCCCTAGGCAATAGCGCAAGAGGGGCATGTGCCCTCACACAAACACACACAAATAATACTAAACATTCGTATATAACTGAGATTTGGGTTGATTTTTCTTTGCACTCTTTTATTATATCAGTGAAATTTTTGCTCCACGTAATTTTTCTCATGATCTTGCTACAGGCTTCAGTATCGAAAAGTCACTTTTGTAATAATATGGTGTTATTTTAATATAAATTTTGTCATTACTTTACAAATCCGAGATCATTAATATTTTTGCTCTTCTTGACATCTAAACGTAATTATTCAAAATAATGATTACAAACCTACGGCAGTTTAAAATATTTTGAAAAGTAGTTATTTCGGCCTTATTAGCGTACTTGTGGTTAATGTTCTGTTTCAAACTGCCATGT
>JAGDQP010057524.1:0-12728 GCA_022664845.1 Lepisma saccharinum | reverse complement strand
TTTTATATGAGGGAAATTCTAGAGGGATTTTGTGGGAAATTCCCTCCAAAAAGTAGTTTATAAGAATGTTTTTGTCTCATGTTACTATTCATATAGTGATACAGAAACTGGAATTGCACCAAAATATAGATTTACGTCTACTCAATAAATCATGTTAATTTCACGTGAATCGCGTTATTCTATCTAGAGATATAAATAGTTGTTTCTATTGTTAAACTAAACTAAACAAAGCTTGCCACATATGTACTTTACCAAAGAAGTGTTACGGGTTAACAAATTTTAGCTAAGAGTTACCTTAACTAAAATGTTTTAGTTGTCGACTTTCTTCTATGTTTGGCTTCTGGAACATCTCTCTTGAGCGCTCAACAGTAATGTCCTAGCATTTGTGAACTCCACTCTCCCTGGTAACTCTTCTCCATGGCGGAAATGTCCTGATGGAAACGTTCCCCACTTTCATCATTAACGGCACCGAGATTTTCAGGAAAGGAATCCAGGTGGGAATCTAGGAACTGGACTTTAAGGGACATGTTGCAACCCAGTTCTTTGAATGACTGCAGGAAATCACTCACAATTTCACGGTTGTTTGGGGCTTTATGGTTTACTAAAAAATTCTCTGTTAAACTTTCGAATGAACAACAAGCTGCTTTTTCAACCGGAGTTAAGAGATCCCCATTTTTTTTTTTGTCAATAATCAAAAATCTTATTTGGGGCCTACAAAAATCCCTTCGTTATTTTTAGCCTCACTAACCCGAGGAAATTTTTCCTTCAGATAACAAAATCCTGCATTACTTTTGTCCATTGCCTTAACAAAATTTTTGAAGAGCCCCAACTTTATATGAAGAGGAGGTAGAATTATCTTACCAGGATCACCAGTGAGGGATAAACAACATTCTTCTGTCCAGGAGTTAATACACGCTTTGGCCATTCCTTTTTATTGTAGTGTTCCGCTTTGTTCCTGCTGTCCCATTCGCACAGGAAACAACAATATTTCGTATAACCAAGCTGCAAACCCATTAACAAAGAAATGGCTTTTAAATTACAGCAAACGGTCCACTTGTATTTCTCATACTGAATTCTTTCTAACAATATTTTGATGTTTCCATAGGTTTCCTTCATGTTAGTTGCATAAGCCAAAGGCACTGAAGGAAATTCGTTGCCATTGTGCAAAAGGACTTCCTTCAAACTAGTTTTTGAAGAGTCAATAAACAATCTCCACTCTGTACTTTCATGTCCGAATGTATCCATGACAGCACAAACGTTGTTACAATAAACTAAATCATTTTCTTTAGAATAGTAGTTCTGAAACACTGCATGACGGTTGCGAAAAACACAGACTTTAGTGTCACGATGGAGAAGATTCCAGCCTTTAAGTCTAGAAGCAAGAAGTTCTGCCTGTATTTTGGAGAGTTTTAAATCCCGAACAATGTAATTTAGTTCACCCTGAGTTATCAGATGGGGCTCGAATGTAGATGTGCTTCCTAATATGTAGGATCATCTTCCTTTTCATGTTGTACTTCAGCAGTTGCCTCAAGTACGTAATCTTCATCTACAATAAGATGAGCTGGAGGTTGTGGTACTGGTAATTCTGCATTGTGTGGAACTGGCCTAATTGCTGATGGCAAATTAGGGTACTACACTGTGTGCTTAGATTTACTGGTTATTCCTTTTATCTGTGTCATACAAAAGTAGCAATCCGAAGAATTATCTTTTGGTTCCCTCCAGATCATAGGTACGACGAAGTTCATGTTCCGTTCACCATTTGCCCACTCAGTCAGACGTTTCACGCAAGTACAACAAATGTAGTGAGGAGTCCAGTTCTTATCTTGGTCTCCTACGCTGCAACCAAAATATAACTGATAACACTTCCTCACAAGTGGAGTGAAACATCAACGTTGCGACTTAAATGTCAGCTCCCCACATACATAACAGAAATTGTCCGGGTGATTTACACACTTCCTCGGCATCTTGTATCCTGTACGGTATCATACACGAACCAACACTTCATAATTCACAAAGCAGTACAGAACGCAATCTAACTAAGTGCATCACCACGCGATACTAACTGTTTTGTATTGAAAGTGATAATGGAATTGAGCGAATTATTTTTTTCGCTGTTCTTTCCAGATTTTTTAATTTATTGTTGGCAGGTCAAAATCGTAAAAAATAACTAATTTTCCACAGAAAGCAATCGTGCATTGTGTGTGCTTGTGTGTATTAGTGCTTGTACCTGTGTGTCAATGTATGTGCCGACAACAATACGTTAGCGTTAGGTTTCTATCTTTGCTGAACACCTTGCATTTAAACCTGTAAATAGAAACAACTATTTATATCTCTAGACAGAATAACGCGATTCACATGAAAGTAACATGATCTATTGAGTAGACATAAATCTATATTTTGGTGCAATTCCAGTTTCTCTATCGCTATATGAATAGTGCCATGCGACAAAAACTTTCTTATAAACTACTTTTGGGAGGGAATTTCCCACAAAATCCCTCTAGAAATTCCCTCATATAAAACATGGCGACACGGTGTATACATCATTGTAAATTGTGTTTCATTGCGAATCCAATGAGGTATAAACCGTGCTTATATTGTAATTACCGTGGAAGTTACATGTGATTGTCTGCACGTAAATAATAAATTTCTGAAAATAACCCATTTTTCAAGATCACGTGGGTGTCACGGGAAAATGGTGGGTGATGGAGAAAAACTGATTACATATTTGAATTCTACGTGAAAAGTTCTATTAGAATCAGGTATTCTAATTTCTGTGCCAAAATCTTGTTGAGTAGTGTAATTAGTAATTTTTTTTTGGGGGGGGGGATTTCTAACATAGCCATTGTAACCTTGAAAAAATACACAGTATTTTCACAGAAACAAATATTTGTCAGTGGTGCCAACTACTGCGCTCAGCCGTGCCAATAACGTACACGTCTTCAGGACTGCTGGGTTGCAAGAAAATACTTAAGTGTAAAATCTGACTTAAGTCAGACCATCGAGCTCTACATAATACTGGAGTGATTACTTAGTGTTAAAGAAAGACGTCAGAGCAAATGTTTAAACTTGTTTGTTCACTTCCATTCTAATCCAATGTGGACCAAAATGTTCAGTTTTAACTCAGTTTTATTCGTATCTTATCGCTGTGCGGCCCGTTTTATTTTTTTTATTATTATTACTTAAGCAGTCACTCCAGTATTACGTAGAGTTCGATGGTTTGCTTAAGACAGATTTTACACTTGAGTATTTTTCTTGCAACCAAGCCCAGGTCTCGAAAAGTAAATGCCAATAGCTGGTCGTGATGGAGGCGGAGCGGAAATAATTGGTCATTGAAGAATGCTCTGCATACTGCATTTTTCCTGTTTCACTGTAAAATTAATTTTGGCAAAGATCTAAGGGTTTATGGTTTACAGTTATACATAATGAATTTTAATGATTATATTACATCTCCACTGAGTTCACTCCATGTTTCAACTTTCAATGTAACTTTTCAACGTTTCATAGTATCAATAACTTTTACGACCCCATACATTTTTTCTACAGTATGTTTGATTTATAATATGAGCATACACTTATGTATGTTCGTCAAAAATAAAAGCTCTTTAGGCTTTTCTTTGGCTCAAATGGATGATGATACTGAAGTTTCCGCAGACGTCTGGCCAACCAATTTGCTGTAATTCAATATATCCAAGAACTGCAGATTATATTAAGTTTCATCATAACAGCAAACAACTTTGGAACATATTTTGTAACAAGTAACCTAACAATTTATACTAACTTAACTGCTCATACGGTGTTGAATGCTTTGGCGAGTTAATTTGATACCACTGTAACACGTTGTAAAAAAGTTGCTGCTGCCATCTACAGAGCAAATTCTAACTACTGTTCAGCCAGAAAAATGTTACACAAGATGTCTTCGAAATTTCTACAGAAAAATAGCAACCCAGTAAAATAAATGGAACATTTGCTTCTCTTTATTAGTTGTCTCTCCTACGTACTGCAAACCCCCTTCTTTCTTTGAGACACTCTAGTGAGGGTTACAAGATTGTTAAAGTAATAACACAGTACGATGGTGAATAAAAGTAGACCTATAAATCAATAAAGCAAGCATGGTAAGTAACCAAGACTTCACTGTAATGATAATAATAATAATTAATTATTTGCTGTGATAATGATGATGATAACCAAAGAATGCTCAACAGCTTTTCCACTGTTAAAAAAAATATCAAATGTCGCCTTCAATTTTATCTTTGAATTGAATAGTGACTATACAAAGGTTAAATATAAGAAAATGAAATTCTGATTAAAATAACTTTTGAGATGGGTTCCAATAGTGTAAGCATGTAGTCAACCAGCCGGTATTTCGCAGGTAGGTCCAGAAATTTTACCACCATTGTTCAGAGACGAATCTAGAGGGGACAAAAGGGCGGCACGTTTAAGGGGCAGCAAACAGCTAAAAATAAAAACATAAGCTCCTAAAAAAGTAAGTCGCATTGCCTATTTTTCAACCTACCTTCACGTTTAAAATTCAAAACCGTGATTCAAGTCAAATAGGCACATCTACTGCCTCACTGGAATTAGTAATAGCGATGCCGTGATAGTTTCCAGAGATAGTAACAAAAGGACACTACGTGATGCGAGAGCATGTTGTGGTTGTCGCGTCGACCGGTCGAGTTATTTGGTTAAAAAACATGGAAAGGGTAGAAAAATTTAACTTTGCCTCCCATAGGAAAATTTCTAGATCTGCCACTGCCATTGTGATTAAGAGATCTTCGTACTTGCGCTGCGTGTTCACGTGTATTACACATTCACGTGTATTATTGGGACCGCTTCCCAAAATTTCATTATTCCTTGTCATTTGTCCAGTGTCTTCAAAAATATGAAAACTTGCACACACACACAGACATACATACACACGCGCAGCATAGGTACGAAGCCGGTGACTGGTACAGTTCTCTTACAGACCGGCCATGATCGGTATTTTATTTCAGATAATCTTTGTATCCTTATACGATTTGGAATTCCGAAAAACCTAGTTCAACTAGTGAGGATGTCTCAACGACCTTATAAGCAGAGTACTGCTAGGTAATAAAGCTGGGATTTTTATGTAATTACACATTCTATTTACAGTTACGTAGGACGCTCCAAAGTAGAAATGTTCATGAATTGTAACCTAGTATCATTATACGTGAATTTTATTTTACATATGTCGTTATATGTTACATATTTCGTGCTGATTTTACATAAACCTTACATATTTTGCAAATTTTTTTTCTAAGCTTTGCTTTTCGACTCCATTAAAAAAAAATGTCTCACTGGGCAGAGAGTGATTCAAGATTGTCAGTATATCCAGGGTGCTGCAAAAAAAAATATCAACAAATCCACGTCATTAGATTCCTGACATGAATATAAGAAAAACAGTACAAATCATGTAACGTGTACAAATGCTTTGTTTCGGCGCTATAGGGAATGTAAGTTTGGGAAAATAACTTTAGACCTTGATATTTCCAATACCGTTAACAATAGAACTAAGGCGGCATGGTATCTTCAAAGATTTCAAACCTGTTCTATCCAAATATGCATATTCCAAAATTACGCAATGGATGCACAAAGGACATATGGGATTCCCAGGCATTTTCGGGAGTAAATGTAGGTCGAAATAAGCACGATGACAGGATCACTTGCGCCAGTGATACCTTGCGAGGTGGGAAGGTCATTTGCAGCATATTAGTTTATCATTACTGATCGGCGGCAATCTACGACTTTAGAAAACATGACAAAATTCCTGATACTGCATAAATGTGTTAGTGAGGTGAATTATTAATCATTTATTATATCACCGTTGTATCTATGAAAAGATAAACAAAGGTAAATGTTTATCTCTTACTTACTTACTTTACTCACTTACTCTATGGATTTTGAAACTCGCAAGTTCATCGCCGCAGTAGCAAACTTTCTCCATAAGATTTTATCCTGAGCAAGATCAAGCCAATTTTCATCACAAACACCTGCATTGCGAAGATCCCTTCTAATATTATCCTCCCAACGTCGTTTCGGTCTTCCCAATGGTCTCTTTCCCTCCAGCTTACCAATCGCGATGGAATATAATCGTTTTTCCCCATCCGAGCTACATGGCCTACCCACGTTAGTCATTGTGATTTCATTTTTCTTACAACATCGGGTGAGTCGTAAAGTCCGTGAGGTTCTTCATTATGCAGTCTCCTCCATTTCCCAGTCATCTCGTCCCGTTTCGGCCCGTATATCTTCCTAAAGACCTTATTTTCAAACACACGTAATTTATGTTCATCTGCTAGGATCGTACTCCAACTTTCGCAACCGTAAAGTATTACCGGCACAATAACCGTTCTGTATAATTTCAATTTCAATTTAATCGCGAGGTTAGGACTTTCTGGACTGAGTTGAAACGTGCATTGCCCGAGGCTAAGCGACTTTTTATTTCTTCCGTGACCTCAAATGTTTATTCCTGTAGTAGATATTTGGTTTATTTGATATTACATATTTTTACCTTAATTATATATTATTCTGCATATTTCATTGGTTTTGAAACATATTTATGTACATATTTAGCAATATAATATTACAGAAAAATCCTAGCTCTAGTAATACTATGTCAAATAGTTTCAAGATTCGCAACGGATTGAAACAAGGCGATCACTATTGTTTAACTTTGCGTTAGAATATGCGATTTTAAAAATTAAAAGTGACAAAAAGTGACTATCATTAAATGGTTTGAATCAACTATTCATGTACGCGGATGATGCAGATTTAATAGGGGACGATATAGATGCACTACAAAGCAACACCGATGGCTTAGTAGAAGCGTGCGATGAGATAGGTCTACAGGTAAACATAGAGAAAACAAAATACATGATAACAAACCGAAATACAGGGAATAACGGAAATAGGTACAGTACATAACAATTAAGAATGAGAATATAGAGAAAGTAAACTTGGGAGCATACGTAACAAGCAAAAACGAGGTAAAGGAAGAAATAAAAAGTCGTTTAGTATCGGGCAACACTTGTTTCTATTCAGTCCGAAAACTCCTAACCTCGCGATTAATATCAAGGAAGTTGACATTGAAAATATACAGAACGGTTATTCTGCCGGTAAGACTTTACGGTTGCGAAAGTTGGAGTACGACCCTAGCAGATGGACATAAATTACGTGTATTTGAAAATAAGGTTTTGAGAAAGATAGTATACGGGCCGAATCGGTACGAGATGACTGGAGAGTGGAGGAAACTGAATAGTGAAGAACTCCACGGGCTGTACGATTCACCAGATGTAAAAATAATGAAATTGCAACGACTAAGGTGGGCGGTCCATGTAGCTCGGATGGGGGGAAAACGAAGATTATATTCTATCCTGGTTGGAAGACCGGATGGAAGGAAACCATTGAGAAGACAGATGTCATTGGGAGGACAATATTAGAAGAGATCTTCGAGAAGTAGGTGCTCGTGATGAAAACTGGCTTGATGTTGCCCAGGATAGAATCCAATGACGAATATCCGTTACTGCGGGGATGAACTTGCGAGTTTCATAAGCCATAGAATTAGTTAGTTAATATTTGTAGTGGAGATGATAGTCAGATCTGGAATCCGGGTCACCAGTTCAAACTCGGCAGTCACACTTGTCCCTGTCTGTTGTGTGTCTCAATTTTAACTGTTTCTTTCAAACAAAAAGCGACGAAAAATTTGGTATAAAAGCGCCACCGGCGAAACTACTGGCACCACCGCCAACAAAATTTGAATGAATGAACTAGCAAAATTGAGATATGGTCTTCATACTTGGTCAACATATAATACTTTTGGGTAGCACCAGTTGACAAATTTTGGTGGCGGTAGCGCCAGTAGTTTCGGCGGTGGCGCCAAAATTGTGCTGGTCAGCAAATTAGAGTCGTCAGCATCCACTTCGAAAGATGAGGTTGATGACGAAGAAGTTGTAAGAGGTTGAGGAAAGCTGACAACCTCGTCTGTAAGAAAATGTGTGATAATACATTTACAGGACTTTAGGTGGCAGTAGCATCGACCGACTTGATGTGCCATCTATAGCTACGGAACGGAACTACTTCGACTTGGTACCAGCCAGATCTATGCACCGTTTACCATTTGCTATTTTCCAGATAGATGAAAACTAGACAATTTTCAGTTAGGTTAGCCAGGAACAGAACTCGCACCTGCGTTCAAATCTGAAGTTCGCGAATATAACCAGTACACTACGGGGGCAGTGTTTTCCAACTACTACAATCTCGATACTTATTCTCACAAACTTTTCTGTTTACTAGACATTTACTATCAGTGATTCCGCCAGACCCCCACCCCCACCCCCGTTGCTGTGAAAAATCGATAGAAACCGTACAAAACTTCATTTACACCCTCCCAATTTTGACTTTACATCTTCGCCCCAAACTGAAAATCCTGGCGGAAACCCTGTTTACTTTTTATAGAGATGGGCATTCGAATCTTTCAGTCCATTTGCCACGAAAGTTACTGTATATTGGCATGAAATAATTATTTTAAATAGATAGATAAACATATTCTAAATTCCATGCAATTAACTTTCTCTATAATTATATGGCTAACTTTAGTGCAACTCTTACTGCAAATAAAATTTTCTCTTTTAAACTAATAAAATACGTTACTTATTTTATTAAAAGATCTGTCTTTAATTCTATATTTTATTAACGCTTACTCTTGTGTTGAAAAACCCGCTTTGAAGAAATACAGTTTCCTAATATGAGAATTTACCTTACGTTCACAATACCAGTTATGCCAGAGCATTGAATTTGCCTCACAACAAGGAGGGTAATAGGGAAAGAGTGGTTTTGATTACTGATTGTGAAATAAGACGTTGAAAACTCGTTCCACTATATAATACTAAGATCATCAGATGAGTACATCCTATTCATGGGCGCCCTCAGGAATCTTTCAGGGGAGAGCAAAAGTCCTGGCTTCAAAACCGAATAAACTCATGCATATAACGAATGAAAATTTGGGTACTCATATGCTGTTTATGCTTGGCGAGGAGTATGACATGCACTTAGGATTTGAATGTTGGTTGATATTTAAGAAAAATATAAATTATACAAACACCAACCGTACGTTAACTGAAGAACATCTGAGTGAGTTGCAAGAAAATATCTTACTACACTCAAGAGATGGAAAAAGCAAAGATCTCCAGCAAAAGATGGCAGCACTTTCTCCGTATATGTCTAATGTATTCTTATCGTTGCACGAAATGTCAATGCTGCTCCTACAAATTCAAGCCTAGAGAGTTCAAACTTTCAGGGAAGAAAGTTCATAATCAATGCAATCAAATGACTTCATTGTTGTTATGGATATCCAAACCTATAACAATGAAGCTCTTTCAACAATGAACAAGAAAGAAAATTAAAAATCGGCACGGATAGAACTCTTGAATTGGTTATGAAGTTTCTTCCCTGAAAGTTAAAACTCTCAAGGCTTGAATTTGTAGGAAAAACATTGAAATTGTGTGCAACGATAAAAATACATTAGACATACGGAGATAGTACTGCCATCTTTTGTTGGAGTTCTTTGCTTTACATTAACCTTAAATCAGTCAGAGTTGAACTCGGTCGAATGTGCATTTTTGCTGGAAGCGCAAAGTACTGTAACTTAAGTAGGCCTACTACTTTCGTACTTAAGTAAAACTATGAGTGTGCGTTTGAGTCTGCTAATTGTGTTTGGCGAATGGAAATTTCGACAAAATTTTATCAATTCGAATACTCAGCGAGAACCGTCAATTAACCCTAACATTTGAGTTATATTTTGGGTGATAACTGAATTCAGAAACATGGGTTTAAATCATTTATTTCCTGTAGTTGCAATGTAAACAATTAAATGCTTAAAAATATTTAAAAAGAGGAAACAACAGAGCTGAAACCGGGTGGTCCGGCCTGACCTGAACATAGACGTGACCCGGTTCCCCGGTCCGAAACTTGACTTGATTAACCCGGTCTAGGAACTATAATGAACTGGGAATTCTTGGCGTCGTACTTTTCGTGCTGTGGAGGTAACACCTCCGGTCGCGGTGACTCCTGAAAGAAACACTGTTCAAACGCAAGGAAATAATTAAAAACTCTCCTATGCCCTCCAAATTACCGGGTCAGGCCGATCCCAAGCATAGACCCGGTGACCCGTTTCAGCTGTGGGCAACAGAAACTGAAAAAATAGATAGACACACTAAACAAGATGGTAATAGTTTATAAGGACCTCTGTGTTTAATAAATGGACATACATTATTTTAATTGACGAGATACTAAACTCACTATAACTTGAAAAGGAATTGTAACCACCACAAAAATACTGATCGGCTTGTCTGGTGTAGTAGCTACAAAACTATTTCCAATTGAAAGTTATTCTGTAGCAGATATATCCATAGTTTTATCATCAATTACAGAAAAGCTTTCTCAGAAAATAGTTTCGCTCCTCACTATTTCGTTTCTTAACACTTGCCCATCAATTAGAATCAGGTTACGTAAATATTTGGAATTCGATGCAATATCAATTTCACATTCCCTGAGGTCGAATCACTCACATGTTCCAACAGAATCTTATAAATTTCTTGAGCACGGTATTCAAGAAGATCGCTGAATACAGCGCTAAGCAAATAGAATCTCTCTCTCTCTCTCTCTCTCTCTCTCACACACACACACACACACACACACACACACAGAAACTTACATACTAACTAACTCTATGGCTTATGGAACTCGCAAGTCCATCGCCGCAGTAACAAACTTTCGCCAATGGATTCTATCCTGGGCAACATCAAGCCAGATTTCATCACGAACACCTACTTCTCGAAGATTTCTTCTAATATTGTCCTACCCAACGACGTCTCAGTCTTCCCAATGGCCTCTTTCCATCCGGCTATCCAACCAGGATAGAATCTAATCTTCGTTTTTCCCCCATCCGAGCTACATGGCCTGCCTACCTTAGTCGTCGCGATTGCATTACTTTTACATCTGGTGAATCGTACAGTCCGTGGAAATCTTCATTATGCAGCCTCCCCCATTCTCCAGTCATCTCGTCTCGTTTTCACCCGTATATCTTTCTCAAAACCTTATTTACAAACACACATCATTTCTGTTCATCTGCTAGGGTCGTACTCCAACTTTCGCAACCGTAAAGTCTTACCTTACCGGCAGAATAACCGTTCTGTGAAATTTCAATTTCAATTTCCTTAATATTAATCGCGCATACAAAATTAATAAAGCACGAATAAGCCAATCGTAATAGACACAATCTTTTCAAGTAATAATTTAAGGACCCTCATCTTAAGATACTTTAATTTTTCAAAATGGCGACCAAATCGAAAACAATACTGAAATTTTGAAACGCAACCCATCTAATACTTATTAGCACTTATGAAATGAACTGTTTCAGATTTTGAAACTTATTCTTTCTTCTAACATATATAGCAGAAGAACCTAACTCAGGATGGCATAGCCCAGGATTAGAAATTTCTCATCAATAACAAATGTCTTCAAACTATGGATTAGTTGGTTTGGATATCTAGCCAACTTTCTAAAATAACATTTTGGTTGTATTTTGATTGTATTAACTAACTAACTAACTAACTCTATGGCTTATGGAACTCGCAAGTTCATCGCCGCAGTAACAAACGTTCGCCATTCGATTCTATCCTGGGCAGTATCAAGCCAGTTTTCATCACGAACACCTACTTCTCGAAGATCTCTTCTAATATTGTCCTCCCAACGACGTCTCGGTCTTCCCAATGGCCTCTTTCCATCGGGCCTTCCATTTTGATTGTATTATTGATATATATTTATTTATATTAATATTTATATATTCATAAATATTTACATATTAGAAATAGAACCTAATTATCAAGGGCTCTTAAAACGAATCTGAATTTGAATTTTTACAACCTTTTAGGCAACTTTGGTGATGGAAGAATTGTTGGAATGAAGAAAATGGGAGGGAAAGAAATGACGCCCAAAATACCAACGCACATGGTATTTTTTTTACCACAAAACCACATGGTACGAGTCGGGATCGAAACGAGGACCCCCACATACCAGAGATGAGCGCTCTACAGCTGAGCCACCGCGGCACAAAACGAATCTGAAGCTGGTTGCTTTTCTCTTTTCTTCTTCACTTTTTGGTGTTACTCCATCCATAGCTGAATGATGGCTAAAAAATAGTGAGTCTTTCTAGTTTAAAGCCATCTAACAGTAGACGAATGTCGTTAATGAACCCATTTATTTTGTGCCGTGAAAGTTCACAATACATGTAACCGATGAAATTCTGAATTTCCTGAGAAACAAATTGATTGTTGCTCTTGAGTAAGTCTGATAATGACATGTGTATCATTTTTGAAATAATCAACTAATACAACAATGCATCATTTGGCCATGATTGATACCCCATGTAGGACAGAAAGTTTCCCTAATAAACCTCTTCTCGCAAAGAAGAAATGTTGTGCAACCAGCCAAACCCAGTATTGTTGCAGGCTAGTATTGATTTTAGGATAAAGAAGTCCATAATAAAAAATATTAAAATATACTTTTTAAAATATAGAAATACATGAAAGTAACAATGGACTATTGTATTGTCACCCGACTTACGTTCTTGTGCAAAATTTCATCATTCTATGACGTCGGAAAATGAGTTGAACTAATGTTCCAAGATTTGAGGACACAACAAACCATTGTGAACT
>JAGDQP010057522.1:0-12728 GCA_022664845.1 Lepisma saccharinum | reverse complement strand
CTTAAAATGACAGGATTTTTCCTTTAAAATAAACACCTGCACGAATCACAGGTACAGGAAAAAAGTAAGAAACTAAAAAATGTTTTTCCATACACAGAAATAAATTTATAAATTATTTCAAATATCATATTCGTAGCATTAAAAAAAATAGATTCAAAAAATGTTGCATGTTATAAACTAATGCAGTATTTATTCTCTGTTGTTATATGTGATAACATTGAAATTTAAGATATGTATGGTTCTTAGAAGAAAATATAACATTAAACAATATTCATAAACCATTGCAAAAATACTACGGTATTCTCTGTATTGCCTAATTTCAACATTAACTCTTAATGTGAGCTGTTAATTTGGTATATATATATATATATACCAAAGAAAATTAGTTGTTTATGTAGATTTTTGGCTTAATTGCTTGCAAAAACGGTCGATTCTGTTAGAGATTAAAATAAAGGATCCAAAAGTATGTAAAATACTAATAATTTTCAGCGTTATGTGAAACTACAGTGACTTGTCGCGACCTTTAGAAATGCTTCAAATTGCTGGAAATTTTAATAGGGTTGTTTTTATTCACAAATGAATCAAAATAGGGGGTGTCTCCCAGAAAAATCGTAAAAACAGAAAATTAAATATTTTGAGAAGCACGCTGAGTGTGTATGAAAGTGAAGTTGAAAGAAAGGTGTGAGGTTGTGAGGAAAGTTAAAACAAAGGGTAAGGGTGAGCGATACTGATGACGAGTAGGTGGTGGAGGATGAAAAAAAAAATGAAATGTGAGTGACAGTGAGCGAGACTGGTGTCGAACTTGAAACGTGGGTATGAGGTTGAGTGAGTGTTTCGGTGAAGTATACATGAAGATATAGGCGAAGTTAAAACATGAGAGCGGGAGCGAAGCGAAGATGTGAGGGTGAGATGCATAGTTGATACATAAAAGCGAAGGAAAGAGACGAGGGTGATGTCGAGTGAGGGTGAAGACAAATTTGAAAGTTGACGACGAACGCGAAACGAAGATATGAGAGCGATGGTGAGTGAAGTTGATGGCAAAACAAAGACGTGAGTTTGAGGGCGAAATTGATACCTCAGAGAAATAGAGAGGTAGAGACGAGGGTGAATGTGAGAGCCAGAGTGAGGATAAGTAAGGACGTGTTCCAGTAAAAACAATAATGCCTTATGATTAAACAATCTATTGTTTATGGTGTTTTGTAACTTTCAAGCACCCATTCTGATAATCAAGCTATTTGGACATACATTTTTGGCTCTCACTGCTTCAATTATTGTAACCCTTTAAAACCATTTATATGTATTCAGGTTATCAACTGAATGTGATTAATAAAGTGATAAATTAGAATAAACGATCAAGGCTTATTTCGATCACGTTTTTTAAGATTCGGATCACTGTACGACACAGCACAATTTAGAAAGTATTTTAACGAGTGGCAACACTGATATCCTGATGATATCACATTTTAACTTCTAATATCTCTCCTATCAACACAAAACAACTACCAGTACCAAAAACTAAATTTAACTTTAAGAGGACTCCTCGCTACAACCCCCAATTTTTAACATTTTTCAAAATATTTAAAAAACTAATAGTACTATCGAAAATGTAAGTTCATAGCGCACTAGAACTTACAAATTGCTATGAAGCGCTCTCGAGATCTTGTCTATTGATGAGTGATACGTTTTCAAAGATTATGACGTCATTATTTAATTGAAGTCTCAGCACTCATCAATCGACAAGATTTCGAGATCGCTGTTCATTGTATTTCATAGTAATTTGTAAGTTCTAGTGCGCTATGAATTTACATTTTTGATAGTACTCTTAGATTTCGAAATATTTTAAAACACGTTGGGGTGGGAGCGAGGAGCCCTCTTAAATCATCACTTATTATTTGTCACCAAACGTTCATCTATATTTAAAAATAGTTTCATAAAACCGATGTCCAGTCAGTCAGCCATTTCTACTGGACCGACTTGTATGATTTTTCTTTTAAAATGTTTGTATTTACTCCTAGATATGTTTATTTATTTATTAACAAAAACCCAAATACTTCACTAATGACCATTTTAACCTGAGTTGTCAAACAATAATCAATACAAAATAGGATAGAAATGAACATTAACAGAAAGAATAATATCAAGACAAAGAAAGACAAAATTATTACCTTTTTCTAAATCAGATATTGATACCAGATTTTACATATAATGGTTATATATAAGAGCAAAACCAAGATGGCTTGAAACTCGGTTATATTGAGATTACATCCTGTAAATTAGGGAAGGCTGTACAATAGCAACCCTGGGTGTCTGCAAATCAAACAGGTCATTACTGCGAGTGGATCTTACAGGAAATAAAATAATAATAATAAAAAAAAACTCGTGAAGAATATCACCAGATCTGGAATGACCATTAACAATTATACAGGTATTTGAAGTCATGCGAATACATACGTGCTAAAGGAGGTTTAATTTGAAGGACTTCTAAGAGTTGCTGTTTGCTGCAATTGCGTGTGAGTGGGACACGACAGCGAACGATAGCCAAGAAAAAGTTCAAAACTCGGTTAGTAGTATTATTATGAAACATTTGCACCTCCCTCTGTCCTTCACCAACTTTGAATAAAAGAGGATCGCAATTGTCTCCCTATGCATTTTTTATGGGAGCTATTTCGGTCGAACTTTTGTCCAGTTACCCAGTGATTTTTACTGCACCTTCTTCTTTCCGTCTTTTCCCACCTACGTGGGGTGGACGTTTCTGATAACTCTTCTTTATAAATCCTTGTCCTGAGCTTCTTCCCCTGACAGCCCAGAGATATTTATTACCCTATCCATGCATTTCCTCCTTGGTCTCCCTCTACCTCTCTTGCCCTCCACTTCCATTGCCATCACTCTTCTAACTACATAGTCACTTATTCTTCTTATCAGATGTCCAAACCACTGCAATCTTCATTCTTGTATTTTCTTAGATATCTATACAACATTGGTTGTTCCTGTACTCTCACATTTCGCAATCTGTCTCTTCTTGTTATCCCACGCATCCAGCGTGGCATTCACATTTCGGTAACATCGAATCTCTTTTCTTGTGCCTACTTCATTGACCATATTTCTGCTCCGTACATCATTGCTGGTCTAACCAGTTTTTGTAAACCATCCCTATTCTTCACCGTGATTCTGCGGTCGCAGAGAACACCACATACTTCCTCACAATTTCGCTATCCCTCTTGCATTCTATGTGTTATTTACAAGTCCAAATCAGCATTCACAGTAGCAGATGGGCTTAAATATTAAAAAAAAAATCACTTTATTCAATCGTTCTTCTTGCAACCTGACTTCTCCATTTTCTTCTCCGTAAAACTCAAGATACTCCATTTTCTTTATACTAATCTTTAGCTCTATATCTTCCAGAGACTTCCCCCAACTCTCTACTTTCCTTTCAAGTTCTGCCCTATTAGTATTGCATAGTACAATATAATCGGCTATAGTAAAGTAAAAAGGGTTACACACACACACACACACACCAGGGTGAGTCGTATGTTCGTAGCGTTTTCATGGATAATGTGCAGCACCCGCCTTCCCCTGTACCACAGAAGCCTATTCGGCGAACTACATCCCATCACACTGTATGGTCCTTCTCCAACGTTCCACCAGTGACACAAGCCCCTGACGATACGAGGCTGCAGGCTTTGAAGCAAAGAACTCAGTAATGCCAGTTGTCACATCATCCACGGAATGGAATTGTCTGCCCCACCGAAAGTGTGCCATGGAACGAAACAGATGACAAATCAGATGGCGCAAGGTCGGGACTGTAGGGGTTGTGTGGTAAAATGTCCACGCCATCCATGTCCGCAATGTGCTGGCGGACTCTTCTTGACCTGTGACATGGAGCGTTGTCAAATTGGAGGAGCAGCCGCTTTCCGTTCACCGGTGCTGGATAACGACGGCGCAAAATGTCGTATACCCGTTGCAGCTGTTCAGCATACAATGTCCCATCTGCGGAACGATCATGTGGAACGAGCTCCCAGTGCACCGGACCTTCGAAATTCCACCACACACACAGCATTGTCTTCTCTTCAAACCGCCCTCTTTGAACCACTGGCTGCGCTTCGGTACCTGGTCGAAGCCATTGTTTCCCGGTGTCTGGATAACGAAGGAAGGTCCACTTTTCATCATTCGTGATGATCCGCCACCAAAACCTGTCGTCAGTTGGGTTTCGAAGCAGTTCTTCACACAGGGTCACACGTTGTTGAGCTTGAGCGGGAGTCAAATCATGGGGAACCATTCTCGGTTGCCTGGAGCGAAACCCAAGTTGATGCAGATGACGAACGACACTAGTTTGTGATGTCTGGAGCTCATCTGCCAGCTGACGGGTACTGGTTTCTGGGTTTCCTTCAACAGCGTTCATGAGGGCATCGATATCCGTCGCCACAGGGCGTCCACTCTTGGGCTTGTCATCGAGACTGGTGTCACCAGACCGAAAACGTTGAAACCACTTTCTAGCTGTGGACGGGTGGACAGTATCTTCACCTTCTACGGCACAAATTTTCTTGGCTGCTGCTGCAGCACTCAATCCCTTTTTCTAGTAATGGCGCAGAAGGACACGACACACAAGTTTCTCCTCAGCCATTGTCCTGCCAACTGTGTATTCAACGCATAGTTCCTCCCACACACCGTGAGCGCTGTGATCAGACACGCTTTCTGCCACCACCACCTTCACCTATTCTACACGTTGCACATGGTTTTCCGGCATCGAGTGGGCGGGGTCACCAAACGCTACGAACATATGACTCACCTGGTATATATATATATATATATATATAATTACGAAAAGCTATTAGTACTGCAATATATAAACTAAAGCCGAGTAAGAGAATAAGTCATTCAACTTTATTGAGCATAGAGTGTAATCACTGTTTCGACAGCACATTCATAAAAAATGAACCCATGATAGTGAAGCAGTTCCAATGTGCAATTAATTAACTTTCATAGTTTGATCGAATCACAGTATCATAACGAAAGTCATTTCCCAGAGAGCAATAAGGTTCATCTTTGAGTACCACAACAGATTTACCGTATAATTTCAACAAATAAATATTTCAGTATACTTATTTGGAATAGGTCTGCAATCATCAATGTCCTCTTGGCTGCATGACTATTCCGCATTATGTATTCTATTTCCTGTGAATACCAGCATCAAATATTTACGTTTCCAAATAGCAAAATAATTTCTGAACCGTCTACTAAACAAACTTCCATATGATGAACTGAAAACATAAACATAGCGTTAACTAAACAATAGTTGCTAATGTACATATAATATGAAAAACAATAGAGATCACAAAGTGGGCACATGAGAATCATGCTGACGTCATCACAAATGAAACATACAAGTTATTTTACAGCATGTTCACCCCACCTCCCCAAAAGAAGAACTGGAAAGTGCAGATAATCAGTCCAACAATGAAAAAATTGCACCATTCAAGATCATCACAAATATGGAGTCAGACTGCAAAACACCAATCGCATTAAACGATATATTATAATATCCATGACATTTCAAGGAACTTGTAACCAAGCTTCGTCGGAGTCTGATCCTTGCTCCAATATTTTTAGATGTCATATACCTAGGTACATAGAAACTTTTCTTACTCAACTTAACGTAAACCAACTTAAGTTTCATCATTAAACTTTGTTTGGTTTTTAAAAGTTAAACTTTTAACTACATTAAAATTATATTCCATGATCTTCCAAGCAACATACATAAAACCATCACATTTACCTTTAGAATAGCGTTGTCAATCATAAATAATATAAACTTATTGACGATGTAGTCCTTAAACTAATTAGGTTTGGTACGTTTTCTCTGTTATCTTCTTACTGCCACATTTAAATTACCAAACTTCGTGTTAGATGAACACGTAGCATTAATTTCGCTTAATGGAGGCAAATCATAAGATGTTAAAACAGTTTTATTTGGATCAGCGTAATGTAAATGATGTTTATGAAAGACTTAATTGTTACCATTAACTCTCACTAAATAGGCACTAAACCCTAATCGTTTAGTTATATAACCTTAAATGAAATGAGGTAACCTGCTATTGTGGTTCAATACTCAAACTGGTCTATTAACCGGCTCACCATCATTCAAACTATCTTGCGCTGTATTCCTTGTCTTTGTTAAAATTATGCTATACTTATTTCTAAGGCGATATCTATAGATTAATGAAGCTGGCAATTTACCATCTGTAGTAGAAGCCATGAATTTCAAGGAATACGAAATATCCATTTATGGGGACCATTAACTCAGTAGTTGGCCCATGATATTGCAACCATAATTTGTTCAAAGCATGTTTCACCGTGTGCACAGCTTTTTCCTCAAGCCCATTACTGGGAGGATGAAAAGGTGGGGGAATGCATCAAATAAATACCTCTCATGCAACAGAACCTTTGAAATAACTCACCATTAAAAGGTGGACCATTATCCGTAACTAAAATATATGGTAGACCGTTTTGCGAAAAAAGAAATATTTTAGAATATTACATGTTTCCTCCGTTTGAATTGATATAACTTAATACGCTTTAATTAGATGAGAATAACTGTCCGCTAAACAAATATTCTAAAACGCTTCCAATAACCTTGATCAATATGTAACCTTTGAAACCGTACATCAGGCTTAGACCATGAATGGTAAGAGGTAACAGATGGAATATTATACATTAAACGACATGTAGTACAATTAATGACTAATTCTTTTCTGTCTTTATCCAATAAAGGCCACCATGCATTGCTCCTTGCTGTATACAATATTTTATTCTTTCTCTATGAAATTCATGCAACAACTTTAAATAATCAGAACGCAAAGATTGTGGAATTATCATTCTCTGACTCCACATGATACAACTATCTTCCACTGATAACAAATGATGTATTTTAAGATAATACTCCAACTCTGTACCTTTTTAGTTGTTCGGCATAGAATGTATCCAATCTTTAGTAATCCAACCTAATACGTGTTGATACATTTCATCATTTACTGCGTGTTCTTTAATCAATTGAGAAGTAATGAATACCTCGTTCAATGGGGCCTAATATGAAGAAGAAATCTCACTGTCACCTGCTGTTTCCGGTAGAGGACTGCTTTATAAAAAATCAGCGACCTCTACCTCTTGGTATATTCAAACCTTAGGTCGTACATTGCAGCAAACAAACACCAACGCTGCATCCTAGGTGATGCTGTGCTTGGAATGTACCGATCAGAAAAAAAATGACTGGTAATGAATCTGTTTGAATGAATATGGATTTACCGTAGATATATTTATGAAATTTGCGTAGAGCAAAAATCACAGCTAGTGCATCACGCTCGTGCTGAGCATAATATAGGCCCTTTCTGCAGACGAAAGAGTTGCTGAAGCGCATAATACCGTACGCAATTAACCACTAACTCTATTAGATAATATTGCTCCAACATCGTCAGGGCTGGCATCGGTTGTCACTACTATATCTGCATCTTGATCAAGAGGATATAATATGAACGCCTGCTTAAGTTTAGATTTCAAATTATTGAATTCAGCTGAATGTTGTTGCGACCAAATTCACTAAGGGATCTTAGGCAATAAACTATAAAGCTTAGGTGCATCGAAAGACAAGTTAGGTACATGTTTGTTAGGTACATGTAATAAGCCAACATACAAAGGAATAAAATAATTGTGTCACATTTGTAGGCTCTGGTGCATTAATAATTGAACCTATCTTTTCTGGTTGAACTTTGATTCCACCTTTCGTACCAAAAAAGAGAAAAGAAAGAAATTATGGAATCTCAGATGCGAGAAAAACACTTTTATCTTTTTTTACCTTGACATTGTAGGATCTAAAAATAGACAATACCTTTTCCACTCGCATTGAGCATTCCATTTTATCTTTACTATATAAGAACGTCGTCCAAGTAACACGGTACTCCATCTAAACTACCCAGTAAATCACCCAAAAGTGCTGAAAAATCTGGGCAGAACTTAGTAATCCAAAAGGGAGCCTAGTTTGAATATAATTCCCCCATGGCGTGCTAATTCCAATCAATTGCTTTGAACGATTGTTTAATTCCAACCTTTTAAACTATTAAGAATGTCCTCAATTTTAGGCAAAGAGTAATTGTACTTATCGGTGACCTTGTTGAGAGTACTCTTCAAATCTAAACAGAGCCGTATTTCATTATTTATTTTTCGGACCAATGGCGTTGCTCAAGATGTGAATTTAGCTGGAACTATAATTCCCAAGTTTTCAAGCTTTTGCAATTCTAATTTTAGCTGGTCTTTTAAATTGATCGGAATGTCATAATATTTACGATAAATTGGCATCGTATTTGGCTTAACTAGAACATCAACTTTATAACCCCTAATTGTTTGAGAAATGTCAGGATCAAAAACATCACTGTAAGACTTTAATGAAAGATCTATATCTTGCAGAGAATGTTCAAAAATTTAAAATTTGCTCTGCCGCTGTTGAGTTGATTCCGATAAGAAAATATTCATCTTCCAATTCGGATGTATTATTAAATGCCAACCATGTTCGACCTAACAAAGCATAATTTAGCACATTGTTTACTATGATTCGTTCTACTGTGAAACAAACTTGATTACATTTGATCTCAATAGTAATTGCTCCCATAACTGATAGATAGTTGCTAAAAGCGCCTTTCAAAATTTCAGTACAACTCCTTAAAGAATATCAGGAAAAAATCTATAAAAGTTCATATCACTTATGGAAAGAGAAGCGCCAATATCCACCATAAATTGTACTTCATGACCGTTACATTGTACTGCAGCCAACAACATTGAAGTCGCATCAGCACTAGCAATCACCATATAAATTGAACCTTTTGACTTTGAAATATCATTTTCATGAAAAACTTTTACTGCACAGCAATTTGATCAGTTTAATGAACTTTGACCTTTAAAACATAATCCATATCGTAATAAAAATCTTAGGAATTGATGTATCTTCACTAATAACAAACACCATAGCCTCTTAATATTATGAAGAGAGCCGATACCAAATAATGTAGCATAATCAAGAAAGTCAAGATGATATCGCAACAAAATACTGAAAGACTTCGCCTTTTTAGTTAAGTTACAAAGTTTACATATATATAAATACAAAAAGCTATTAGTACTGCAATATATAAACTAAAGCCGAGTAAGAGAATACCATTCAACTTTATTGAGCATAGAGTGTAATCACTGTTTCAATAGCACATTTATAAAAAGGAACCCATGATAGTGAAGCAGTTCCAATGTGCAATTAACTTCCATAGTTTGATCGAATCGCATTATAATAACGCAAGGTGCATGTTTGAGTACCGCAACAAATGTACAGTATAATTTCAACAAATAAATATACTTACTTGGAATATGTTTGCAATCATCAATGTCCTCTTGGCTGCATGAATATTCTGAATTATGTATTCTATTTCCTGCGAATTACAGCATCAAATATTTCGTTTCCAAATAGCAAAACAATTTCTGAACCGTCGACTAAACATAGTTCCATATGATGAACTGAAAACATAAACATAGCGTTAACTAAACAATGCTTGCTAATAATGTACACATAAAAACCAATAGAGTTCATAAAGAGTCCCAAAGTAGGCACATGAGAATGATGCTGATGTCATCACAAATGAAACATACAAGTTACTTTACAACATCTGCAAACAACACACACCAGGGGGTTTCGTCTCTCACATCCTGAGTTATAACGTCTATGTATAACTAAATTCATGTCAATATTTAAATACGTGAAAAATGAGTTAATGGCAAACGAAACAAACACGAGACGAGATGTTGTCTCATTGTACTATTTTAACACTCTCTCAGAGTTGGTAAAAGGAGGGACTTTTAAATCTCACAACCAAAGTCCATGAATTTTGACATGTAATGGCAGCAGTGCGTGACCTAACGTTATGATAGTGGATGATGACTCTTTCCCGATTGATAAGGCCTGGGCGCTTCGATTAGAATGCTGCTCGCAGTCTATCCAACTATTGACAGTAGAAGGTGTCTGTGGCGGCGTAAGGGAAGGATATCGGTGCCACTGCCCGGCCCCACCTGCCGAAGGGCCCCTGTCGGACTCCGACAAAGTGAATAATCGCTTGATAAGATTAATCAATGGAGCACATCGATGGTGGTCACTGAGGTAATAGCTATGTCGTCTCAGGACTCTTACTTGTGCCCTTGATTGTAATGGCTGATAAGCACGACTCCAAAATCTGAATAGCCATTCTCATGTATAGGCTACGGCGAGTGAATGAGAAGATATCTTTCTTGTCAAGTGTGCCCCAGTGGGACCCCCAGTTTTCCCACAGGGCTCGGAATAACGGAAAATAAAGTATTCAGGCCAACAGCAGCAGTTTGCGCTCACGATTGTCTTGGAGAACAGACTTCAATCAAGTTTACTTGCCCCGGGTCCCAAATTTCCTTACGCCGCCACTGGAAGGTGAAGTGTTTTATTAAGTATTTAGTAGCTCTGCGCTATTGACTATTAGGACCGTTGTTACCTATTCATTGTGGTAGTAACAGTAAGGTTATTAGTTTTGTTACTTTTGGTCGGTCCTGAACCAGTGGGAGACCTGGGCTGAAGCCCTTTTAGCCCCCACCTTAATCCGGCTCTGATGAAGGCATTAATGGTTTATTTAGGTTCCAGGACCTCCCTTTGACATCCCACCACACAATTAATACGAATTTCTTGGTATGAAATTCTGGTTTGGACTTCGATAAAGGCGGTTCAGAAACGCGACCCACAGTCCTTTGACACTGTACCTCTGAGCAAAGAACCCACTTCTCATCACTTGTGACAATGCGTGTCAAAAACCAGTCATTTTTGTAGTGGGAAAGCAAGGAAACACAGATCGGGACGCGCCACTCCCGTTGAGTTGCACTCAGCTGATGTTGAACCCAACGATCAAACTTTGTGGTGAAAGCCAGTGATCTGAGCCGTATTTCAACTGTTGTCCTGTGTACCTGAAAGGTATCCGCTAATTAATCTGTGGTTGAATTCAGGTTGTTTGGTATGGTTTGGTCGAGACCCTCTTCGAAAACACTGCAGGACGTCCAGACCGTGGTTGATCTTGACAGCTCTTGTCTGTCCTCCGTCCCTTACTTTTCGAAACCACCGATGATACGTGTTATCGTCAACTGCATTTTCAACATATACTTGCCGATGCTGCGGCAGACTGAGGAGGTCGAATTACTGCTTTTATCGAACTGAAAATGTAAACAGTGTCGTACGTGCTCCTTACACTAATCCGACGCGATACTCTGTCCCTGGCTCCTCGTCCACACTAATTGCCTGTGGTTGTGACTGCTCTGTTTCCCCGATTACGTTGCTCCCGGGTTTCAATCGCCATCTGTGAGATTAGTACTCCGCTAACCTGTGACACGTCACAACGAGAAGAGTTGTCTATTTACCCAGTACATGCGGCAATAATTTGCTGAAATTACATGTGGGACATGCAAGGATCCTAAAGAGTTCTTTGCAGGGGAGGAGGGCAATAAAATCCTAGTTACACTATTGGGCACCCTGATGTAATCCAACCATAACAGGGATTTAACATGTTAATCTCACATTGCGTCTTACCTGAGTTCTAACTCGCAGGAGTATTACGGGTTGTACAGTTCTCAGTGCTGCCAACCAATTTTTAAATTTGCTTAAACACGATTTGACGTGATTGTACCAAATTTGGCATACACAATAGTCAACACAATAGAATAATACTGTGGGTGTACCGGTCCCGAAGTCACAGGTTGTCATGGTTGCCAACCTATTTAAAATTTCAAATTACACAATTGTATTTACTTATACGCTTCCACGCTCCCTTTGATTTACATCAAATTTTGCGTACATGTGCATTAGATACTGGGACATGTCATAGAAGTATTCCGGACAGTCCAGTTATCAGTATTGCTAACCAATTTTAAAAAAAATCAATATTTCAAATTGGAGACCGGGTCGGAGTCTCTCACCAGGCACCTCCCCAGGTGGCGGATAGGGGAATGCCGACCAGATATGGTGGGTACCGGAAATATTCTGGGCGGACCTAAACTAGTACTGTTGCCTAGCAGTTAGTAGAGGGATCTGCAAAGGTTAGGGGAAGATAACCCCGAACAAGAATATCATGGTGAGGGGAAGAAGCATCACCATTACCACTCTGAGGCTGAAGATGAATGACATCGGTAAGGCTCAGAAATGGATAGAGGACGACATCTTGAATGCCTACCTTTACTGCGAGGTCGTAGAGCTGACAACTCTACACCGCTAAAACACGTCAAGAAATAGTAACAGATGGTTCATGGATTCTCCTGAGGTAAAATATTCCGGTGGTAAACTAGTCCCTCATTTGGATCTCAGGGCGGGGACTGCTTCAGGGGACTCCAAGAACAGGATTAATAAAGACCTTAGAATAGGAACGTGAAACGTACGAACATTATACCAAACGGGCGTTCTTCAGATAGCGGTACGCGAGACCGAGAAGTACAAGCTAGACATATTATCGATACAGGAAGTTCGGTGGGAGGGTCAAGATAGCATCCCACATAGCAAGTACACTTTTTACTACAGGGGAACACAGTCTCACGATTTCGGAACAGGATTCCTCATTAAGAATAGTATCCTTTAGGCGGTTCAGAATACAGAGCTCGTAAACGAAAGACTATCGTACGTTACCATACGTACTCGATGGGGC
>JAGDQP010057521.1:0-12728 GCA_022664845.1 Lepisma saccharinum | reverse complement strand
TTTAAAATTGCCTTATTTGGTATACTTACCTCACAGTCGGTAATAATATTATACCATTTTATTATTTCCATTGAGATATTAAACAACCCTAGAAATGATAACGAATATTTGTTCCGTTTCGTTATGCCTCTTTGGAAATCGAACCTTTCCACTTCATCCTCAATCCTTTCCCCAAGAAAAGGTGTACCCCATTGAACTGGGTTAAAGGAAAGATATGTTAGGAAATATCTGATTAGACAATACCCCACTGCAATAACCCTAAAAATCTTTATAAAATCTCCCAGCAAATAAAATATACATGTTTGTTTAGTGATAGAGCAAAACAAATTTGTTATGGTAACTGTGGTGAACTCAAAAAAGAGGCTAATACTTTTACCCCAAGTTTTATAATCGACCGCTAAGCTTCTAGCCAGCGCTAAGTTGCAGCCAAGTCAATGACTTCAACTTACTGCTGCATGGCTAGAAACTTATCGGTCGATTGTAAAACTGGGGGTGAATCTCCTTTCCAAAGTTCATTGTAATACAGGACAATTTTCATATGATACTTAAGCTCAAGAAAATATTTCAGTAATGTTTTAGGTCTAAAATTCCTATTTCGAATACTTTTTTTTATATATATGATTGATGGATTAAATTTGATAACATCGTGATACAAATGTCAGATTGAGGACAACATGTTTTGACAGACATTACAACTAAATAACTGCCGAATTTAGATGCTTGCGCACCACACTAAGCGAAAGGTTTCTCGCCAGGTCCTCCCAATATAAATTCTATCATTTCACTACAATCATATTTTTTTAGCAAGAAACTAGAAAATAAAGAAAACAAGATAAACAAAAAATGAATGATAAAGAAAGAAATTATGTTAAACAACAAAATGAAACAAAGAAGAATAAAGTCAGATTACAACAAGAAATTTATAGTCTCGATTTGCATTCAGTAAACTCTACCATTATATCACGGGACTATGGAATACTTATAATTTATAGTTTGTTGAAGATAACACTTTCTACATCAAGTGCTTGCGGCAAAATTAGGCTTAAATACTTAATAACACTAAGACGTTAAAGATAACACCACTCACCACTGTGCAATATGACTGACACATGAACATGGGTTGCCAACCGTTCAGGTCAGTGTTGAATTCAGACATCTTTCTCCTGGGAGGGGGGGGGGACATTACACAACTTCGGAGGTGTACAATTTATACACGCACGCACACACACAGTTATAAAGCCATAACAAGGCAACATAATGACCTTCAAATTTCCTCGCCTCTATATGCGTTTTATAGTGTCAATTGTTTAATACATATATTCCTAATAGACCTTATAAAACACATATAGAAGCGACGAAGTTTAAACTTCATTATCCTTTGTTTTGTCAGGGCTGTAATCGCGGGTATACAGCAGTATACGCCATATACCCTCTAATTAACCTTACTCATTAGGGTATACCTTCTGCTGCAATGTGTGTGCTTTTTACTTTCGTTTAGTTTATATCAATTTAACGTGGTAATTACTCCATTGAGCATATTACGGCTTTTGGTTTCATTTTTCTTTTTTCACATTTTTGGTAAAAGTTAAATTATTTTATCCACATATTCAACGTAAACATGAGCGTGAAGTTAATGGAACCCCACTTGAAGTTTCACGAAGCTTAACGAAACTTATACCATTACAACAGTGCGTCATCGACAAACCATCATTAGTTCATCTCTCCCACGGACCTTCGAGTCATCGACATGACCCCAGACGGAACACCAATTATCATCATAAATGCATTACCAGTAAGCGGCTGGCGAGTACCACTGAGGAGATGAATTGAAAGATAGTAATCCCAGCACTTGTGTGGTTAGAATTAAAACAAACCATCTCATCCATAGGTTTATTATACGTAGTTAGATAACAGTGGCTAGCGCACCATACTGTATGAGTTATAGGTGATATTCACGGTACTAGGTAACGTTTTTGTCTGAGGGAGGGCGTAGAAAGTGAAGATGAACGACATAACCGTTTATGTATTCTAGTGTGAAGAAGGCGAAAAATTAGCGGAAAGTTCAATAAGACTAGATAAGGGAATTATACAGGGGTGTTATGTTTGTCACCAAAAGAGGTAGAGAGAAAATTAATGCCCAAGAATATCACACCTATTGGAGTACTGGACATACATACACTGCCCCCCTCCACAAAAAAACAGGTGAATAAGGTAACAGGGATTTGAATTTGGGTTTTATTTAAGGCTTTTGCGCAACTTTGTCTCAAGCCGTATAGATGATAATGAGATGAATTGGTGGAATGAAGAAAGTGGGAGGAAACGGGAAAACCACGATGAAACCCAGGCATATGATGTTTATCTCCCCACAAAGACGGCATGGGCTGGGACTGAACCGAGGATCCCAAGCACCAGAGGTAAGTACTCTAGCACTGAGCCATCGCGGCTTCAGGTACCAGGGAAAACATAGGAGCTGCCAGGGAATTTCCTCCGTTTCCCCCCATACAAATAAAGCCCTGGAAATATATTTTAAACGTAACTGTTCGTGTAAATAGAGTCCATTGTAATTATAGCTTCTAATTCACTGGTTCCCACTCGAAAATTAATCCAATGTACTAATATTAATAATATAATCAAACCTTTACTAGTTTTTAGTTATAACCAGTCTTCGTGTATAATATCGCCAGTAACGTCGCGGATTTCAGATCGACAATGGGTTGGCATACGGCTTCGAACCTTGCGATCGACCATCCAGTTACATCAGGCGAATGCCGGGACAGTACCTTAGGTAAGGTCCTTACCACTAGCTGCACCATTCTCTCAACTCCCCAATCTCGGTCTGAACGAGAGATTCCTAAGGGTCCTAAATAAATTTAAAAGTCACTAGTGGTTACGTTTCAAAGACTTCGGAATACCATTAAGGAAGGGTTCGGTTCCGATTCCTTCGGTTCCGATTCTTTCGGTTTCTTCAAATTCCGATTTGTTTGTAAAATTAGGATAATTTTAAACATTATCGTACAGGTTATTTCAAAGAAACTATAGATCCTCCTTAAAAGTTCTGTACCTTATCCGAATGATACGCCTCTTGCCGGGTTGGTACCTAGACCGGGGTCCTTGCTCGTGTCTTTCCCGAATAAAATCAATCAAATTCAGTAATTTTAACCATAAAATCCGGCTGCGGTAGTTGTTTGGTCTGAAGCGTTAGGCTATCGTTCGAATACCGCCTGGGGCATGAATGTTTGTGCATTTTAACAAGCATTGTACTCACACAATCGTGACGGACCAAAATCCAAGTGACTTAAAAATGGCCCATACAAAATAAAGTTTACTAAAGTTCTTTCAACAAGAAAACAAAGTAAGGGGACTAAAGACAGCTCTCTCCCCCTTTCTCACACACACCCAAAACACACACGCCATCGCACACACAAACCACACCACAAACACATTGATTCTAACTTCACGTGATACACAGCTACGGTTATCTAGTAGTAGATCTGGAAAACGAATGATCTCGTTAGGAAAATAGTACCCGGACTATCCGGCAGATGAAACATGAGTCACTCCACCAATCTCGAATTTCTGGACACAGACACGACTAACGGAAATAGAAGGTCCATTTTGCCATATTTTTGCTATCAAGGGACAGAAAAAGTTGCAAAGTTGGACGCGTTGCCTACGCGCTACACTGACAGGACGTACTTTTTATACTGAAGTAGAGACTACAATAACATTTCACGTTTCATACACAGTATTTGAGAATTTGTACTTGTTAAAAGCGTTGTTTTGACAAAACTTTGGTAAACTTTATATTAAATGAGCCGGTCTAATAACTTTTGACTTTGACCTGACATGATTCGAACCTATACATTTTCAAAGAAACTGTCTCCGTGGGGACACGACAATCAGCTTGAAACTTCCACAGTGCATTGATGATGATGATGATCAAATGAACACTCCTGTAGTACTACATTCGGAGATTACCGGAACACGAGTTACAGAACTTCAAAGTTTTCGAAATTTTGTTCTAAATGCCTGAAGGGTAGGCAACACTTTATACGCGTACATATGTGTTGAAGTTATGCATTTCCCATTCATGTTTATATAAAATGCTGCGCTGAAGATAATTTAAATGTTAGATTAAAGATTTTAATGAAGTTAACGTGTTAATTAATTGTTCTGATCCCTGCCAAATGCGAATATTATATAAATACAGAGTGACCCAAAAGAAACTTTCCATCCCGTTAATTTCGTGACCAATTGATATCCAAAAGGAATCCTGACACACGCCTCTTAATTTCAGGGTAATGTGTCATCGTGGTCAAGCATTGCATGCTGTCCCATTTTATTGTAGTCTAGAGGTAAAAAGTGAAATTTTCTTATATGATACCATAGATCAAGTGACACATCATGTCAATGGTATTTAGGTTCTATTTATTAATGCATGTGATTATTTAGTAGTTTCTTTGAAAACTTTGCCAAAAATTGCGTTTGCAGCTCTCAAATATTATAAAGTGAAACTCTGTAGGTAAGGTAATATTTTTAACATTTTAATTTTATGAGCGCTCCAACTAATATCATTAGTACAAAAGAACTCCTGAAAACATCACTGTGATAAATTTAAACGTGCTATCTCATATTTTGTGATGCAATATCACCCAAACCCTATGATGAATGGGTTAATGCCGCGAATTTCAGATCGGGAATAAGTGTTGGGAATGGGATGCACGTGGGTTCAAACCTCATTGCCAAACATCGTACCTGATAATTTCCAAAGTATCCATGAATTTCACGAGACGAATATTGGGTTGGTACCATAACTAAAGGTTTACCCGCTAACTTCACTCAGGCACGATGTTTGGCAGCGGGGTTCGAATCCACTTGCTTCCCGTTCCCAACACCCAATGCTGATCTAAAATTCGTGGAATTAACGAATTAACTACAGGGATTGGGTTTTATTGGATCACACAACATGAGATAGCACCTTGAAATTTATCACAGTGGTGTTTTCAAGAGCTTTTTTTTAGATTAACGATGGCAGTTGGAGCGCTCATAACCTTAAATAGTGTAAAATATTTCCTCACTTATAATGCTTCACTATTAATTTAGAGTGCCAAACGTAATTTTTGGTAAAGTTTTCAAAGAAACTAATAACTTATCACATGCTTTAATAAACAGAACGTAAAGACCATTGACATGATGTCATATAAGAAAATTTCACTTTTTACAACTAGACTACAATAAAATGGGACTGCATGCAATGCTTGACCACGATCACACATTGTCCCTGAAATTAAGAGGCGTGTGTCAGGATTCCTCTTGGATATCAACTGGTTACCAAATTAAGGGGTTGGAAAATTTCCTTTGGGTCACTCTGTATTTATATAATACTCGCATTTGGCAGGGATCAGAGCAATTAATTAACACGTCAACTTCATGAATCACTTTAATCTAACATTTAAATTATCTTCAGCGCAATCTTTTATAAAAGTGAATGGGAAATATATAACTTCAACACATATGCATGAGGTATTGCCTACCCTTCAGGCGTTCAGAACAACATTTCGAAAACTCTGAAATTTTGTAACTCGTGTTTCAATAATCTCCGAAACGTAGTACTACAGGAGTATTCATTTGAATACATCATGGATGCATTGTTGTAGTTTGATGCTGATTGTCGTGTCCCACCGGAGACAGTTTCCCTGTTAGTTAAAATTCACGAACATCCATGCCCCCATGTGGGATCAGAACCCGTGACCTTCGAGCCGTTGGCCTAAACACCTTAGACCGCACGGCTACCCGGTCGGCAGCGTTTTTTTAGTCTTTATACATGCTTCAGTTTATCATACAGTAATTTGTACAGAGGGTGGTAACATGCATGTGTCATCTTTATGTACATTTTTATAATCAAAGTACTGAATAAGAAATGAATAATTACCGCTAACTTTTTTATTGTTAGCGAAACTACCATCTCGATATCCCACTGGCAGACGAGTAGGAAGGAGTGACTGAGGCTCTAGCGTGATTCAAGTGAGATTTCAGGAACACGATTTTTAATGTTTAGAGCGGTTGACGTCATCATCTCTCCAGCAAGCCAACGTTACGACTGTTCGGGAATAGACCCCCCAGATTCTATTTGTTTTCGCTCGAGAGATTATCTGAAATAATATAACAGTCATTTGTAGGATCAGTAATAGGTCTGTACCAGCCACCGGCTTTAATCAGAAAGGTGACAAAATTCCCGGTCCTACCTGTGAAATTCCGTCCAGATGGCAACCCTAGATTGAATTGTGAAATTTACTGTCTGCATGTAAAACCCTATAGTCAATCTGGTTATCCTTGAGATTAGTTGAAGGTATTCTCTCTATTCTTGCTGCCATCTTCCTCTTTAAGACGGTCGTGTAGTAAAGTTTGATATACTTAAATAATAATAATATTATTTAAGGCCTTTCTGGAAATTTGACTCAGACCTTGTAATAAAGTTAAGAGCAAAGATTGTTGCATTCATTGTGAGTTTTAAGCTCTGAAAACTTGAATAGAGTTTTGCAAAGCTTAAAGTAATACAAATTCTTTCAACAATCCTGAACTTTAAACAAATCATTCGGAGTATCAAAGCAAAGCTACAGATCGACAAGTATCTGTTTTATAACACACTTCCACTAAGTTAGTCTGTACTGACAAAACAGTTAGGAGAAACAAGTAGTGGACTGTGTACAATTTTATTTCTTCATAGACATAACATGCAAAGATATCCAAGTAGGCCAATGAATGAAACCCTATTTGCACTTGAATTTCCACAAGCAAAATTGAGGCTGTATGCAACAGTTTCAACATAAATGTTTGCACAATCAAGTTTATATCAATAGAACACGTAATTATATCGAAAATGACTCAAATGGCTCATTTCTCACCAATGACCTCTATCAAAAAGCACACACTTAACATTCTCAATGTAGCAAAAATTACCAAATAGTGTCTTATCATGGCCACAGAATTCATGCATTAAATTAAATGGTTTTTAACCTTTGTCATATCTGCACTAGGGTTCATGAATAAAATTACAAAAGATTTGTTCAATTTTCAATAAACGACTAAAGCACAACAAAAGTCTTCCACGTGTCACAGGATTTCGCCATGATTTTCAGTTTGTGGGGATGGGAGTAAAATCAAAATTGGGAGGGCGTACATGAAGTTATGCACGTTTTCTATCTATTTTTGACCGTAAAAAATTAAGTCTCTCGAGGATTTGGGGGTGGCGGAATCACTGAGCATGTGTCAGATAAAGTTTTCTTTTATGTGTACTTGTTTGTCCATTCGTATTAACAAAGAAAAATGTAAAATTTATATGCTTTAGTTGAAGGTGTGAATACAATCAATATTTCATTTAAAGTATGTGAATTATTGTGCTCGGTTCATTTATATGTCCCTCAAGATACGCAAACTTTTTACGTTGTTATTATATCTACAAGCGCCTACTAGATGTCAGACCTGCTAACGAAAGCGCAGTGGAAGGGTTCTTTTTACATATTAATGACTATATCTCTACATGAGATCTAGAGCCGCGTAAGTCCACTTTTGGCCAAAACCTTGATTAAAGTAGTTTTACACAATACTCGGGTGACCTCACATAACGGTTGCATAATTCTTGTAGTAAACATATTAAATAATGTAAAAAGGTAAGTGTATTGTGTAGTTTGTCCATTCAGTTTCTATTTGAAAAGAAGTAGTTCTTTTCTTTTTTTTTCTCGAATGCAATTGTGACTTATGCGGTTCTAGCTCTCAGGGACAGATTCAGGAAATCCTCATCAATAAGCAAGTATTCTCTGTTGAAAACACTTCATGCTCTTGCTACAAGCTTCGTGATAATGTATGTTCTGAAGAATGTGTGTTGCTTTGTATCCATTTTAACAAAATGGAGTTTTCTGTAGTTCCTTACGTCGATATTGTTTGCTTGTACAAATTAGTACATTTAAATTGTAAGCTGCTGCTTAGAAATTTTATTTCACACAATACTTAATAATGAATTCTTTATATGAAAATAAAAATCAGTATGAAAAGTTGCTGATACGTTCTGCCATGTTCTGCATCGCAATAGTTTGGGAATAGGATACAGAAACTAAAAATCTATAAATGGGTTAAAACCTCTGCGTAGAGGCTGTACCAACATTCAATTACATTGTAGAAAAGAGTCCTGTCTTCTTACATTTTGAAAGCACTTTTTTTTAGATCCTTTATAGGTTTCCTCTTCTGATCGTTATTTCAACACATATTAATCATGTTTGGTACACTTTTACGCACAAGTTAGACAGCATTAATTAATAACATGTTTTACTGACGTAGGGAAGCAGGAAAAATTGGCAGCGGGGATAAAACCGGCGTCACCTTGGTTATACGTTGTTCATTTAACACAATGTTTCCCCAAAAGTGCGTCGCGGCGTCGTTATAACTTAAACATAAGTATCGTGTGAAAATTTATATGGAACAGGAAATTAGAGTGAGTTTGTTTCCACGCATACCTTTAGTGAAACTAAGGTACACTCAGTTTAATAATAATAAAAAATAGCCCAACGAAAACTGTGTTCCTAGTACATTTGCACACTCTCGCAACATTGAGTTAACATACTCTGCAAGCATATACAAATGGAAGGTTAATTTCAAATCCGTATCAAATATTATGTTATTGTTGCTATATTGTATAAATTGTCAAACCATCGCCATTTTCGATAAATATGTTCATATTTTTTCCTTAAATAGGGTTATGTGTATGATTAAGTAATGTTTTAGATAACGTAATTCACTCTAGAGTAAATTTAATTGTTAGTTTTTTTTTAATTTATGCTGTCGTGGTTGGAAATACTGAAATAATCCTAACAAGCTATACGTAATGGTTTTATTGTACACAAAACGGAAATGCCCCCATATATATTCAAACTATTTTGTAACGTATCCAAAAGAGAGTTAAAGTTGTAGGTAAAAATGGAGTCTAATCGAATGCCGGGACCTGCCAGTTTCAGAGTCAAAGTCATAGATTTTCCCATCGGTATTCATGAGTATTCCAACAACGCATGGCTTATATCTCTCAAACTTGTGGCTACTGAAATCTCGTAGAGGCAAAAATGAATAGTACTAAGCGATTATAAAAGACCTGCCAGTTTTAGAGTCACATTCATAGTTTTCCTCACCATTGCAGACCATGACGAATTCGATGCTGTATAGATCATCTCTGTCAGACTTGTAGTTACTCAGGTCTAGGAGGACACAAATGGAGAATACTAAGTGATTTAAAAGGACCTGTATTAGGGTCAAAGTTATAGGTATTCGACGGTTTCAGACCATTATGAATTCAATGCTGTATGGCTCATCTCTGTCGCACTTACAGTTACTGAGATCTAAGAGGGGTATAAATGGATAATACTAAGCGATTTAAAAGGACCTGGCAGCTTTAGAGTCACATTCATAGCTTTTCTCACGATTTCAGACCATGACGGTATCAAACGGTGGAATAACTTATCATATAAACTCTAAAACTATAGTAGATCCTTTTCAATTGCTCAGTATTTTCTATCTGTGTGCTTTTTGGCCCCCATATATCTCAGTAACTGCACGTCACACAGAGATAAATGATTCATCGATGGACTCGTCATACTCTGAAACGGGGATAGGTTATTCCACCGTTTGAGACAATTGAGAATCCAACTGTCTATGGCTCAACGCTTTCGGACTTGTAGTTGCTGAGATCCAACGAAGGCGGAAGGGGGGGGGGGACAGAGAGACAGGACAAACCCTATATCTTCCCTTATTCACTAACGTTCATACGGGTGCGCTAATGGAAGACTAAGAAGGGGGGGAGGAGGAGATAAGGGGGAGAGTATATATTGTGTAATGTATTAAATCGTTATGTTTTATGTATATGTTGCATAAAAGCAATTTTATAAAAATTTTCTATGTAATAAATAAGAGATGAGTCTTAACGATAAGATGCAGATTGTCCTAGAATGTCCATTATATTTTACTATATACATATATGTATGTATATTAAATGAGCTTGATTACCAGGGGCTCTCAAAGTGAATCTGAATTTGAATTTTTGGAAGGTTTTTAGATATTTTTGGCTCAAGCCAAATGGATGAAGCTGGGAGAATGCAGAACAGAAAGTTTACCTAGCAAAATCTTTTTTAGATAGGAATTCTTGCACATAAAAATTATCTATTAATGTTTGTTAAAATATGCTATTTCTGTAATCTTCGACATCCAACACAAGATTTTATAAAAGTGATATTACTCACCGTTTTAAATTTGCCTGACTTATTGAAAGTCCTCTGTGTCTGATAATGTTATGCCATCTCGGTTTTTGTAACTTCAAATTATCTAATAGTCATTGATCGCACCATATTAATTTATATTGTAATGAACAACGAGTTCTAACATGACAGGCATTTGATGATCCTGACTATTTAAAGATCTTGAATATGTTAGTGTCTGGCGTTACTGAAAAGTCACTGTTAAAAAAGTTGTTCAGATTCCATTAAGTTAATTTGAAAATTATGATGAATTCAATTTTATTTTGTTTGAAATTATTTATGATAGTACTAACGTTGTGTTGAATGAACATTAATAGCACATCTATTGTCTTCAATTACCAAAATCAACAACATTTTGTTGGGGCCAACAAGTGATGGTCGCCCTGGGACACCAAAAAGTGTTAACACAGCCATTTCTTGCTGTGTACTTTCTTGCTTTGCCACTATAAACGATAGTGCTACTCGAAGGAGAAAACCCTCACTAACCAGAAAATGATGTTTAATAAAATTGTACGCCCATAAATTAATTTTATCTTATCTTAGAAGACAGCAAACTGTAGTCTAAGGAACGTTCTGTAATCGTATGTAATATATAATGAGTATAATAATAAATGAGTATAATTTGCTTCTCTTCTTGATTCATATGTAAATTTCTCATATCTGTGACAGTGACGCACACACACGCACACGTTACATATATATATATAACGTTCTCTTAATATTGCCCCCCTTGGGAAAATTCCTAGCGGCGCCCTGGTCGTGGCGTAAAAATTGACCCCATAGCTCCCCCACGAGCATGTAAGATGTACATTTTATAGAACACGTGCGGCAGTAACAAGAAATCAGAGCGTAGTGACAATACACAGGGACGAGAAATTCAACAACGGCAACTTCTGGTATGTTGGATTGACATTATGATCGCTGGGATCAAATATGACCTCACGATACTAGTTGAGGGTATTTTCAAAATAAACCATCACAAAAAAAGAACAGCTTGCATTATTATATTTATATGTTGATCTAAATACATATCAATTTAATTACTTTTAAGGTACTAGTACGTAAATATATAATCTAAATATTTAGGGTACCAGTCTAAAGATACCAAAAAAAGAAAGAAAAAGGAAAAAAAGAAGAAAACCTAAATATGTAACTTTAAGATTTACTAATTAAGTTAGTAGATAGTAGTTAGTGTTTAAGTTAGCTTTAAGACAGTAGTTAGAATATAGTTCTTAAATTATATGTATATAGATGATAAACATATAGAAATAAGAATATCAAATTTCAGTGTAAAGTGGAATTGGAATTCATTTCTTACTTCTCTGTGTGCATCTACATACAGTATAATCTAATTGTTTTAATAGAAAAAACTCAATTTTCTAAAAATCTTCGTATAACTATATTATACAGGGTGATTCGGGACTTACAGTACAAACTTCGGGAGGTGAATCCTCATATCAAAACAAGATTAAAAGTTCATATGGACAGGCGCCCTAACATGCGTAGTTTCGGCACTAGAGTGCCCCAAAGACGTTCAAACTTTATTTCAAGGCGATTTATTTCGAACGTTATAGTCTAGACGCTGGCTCCCGTCCCGTATGCATTTTTATGTACCCTCAATTAGAATGCAGAGCGTTATTATATATCCATAGCAGGGTCAAAATCTGTTGGTCGCGTGATTTGATTCATTGTCATTTGGCCGCCATATTGGATTCAATATGGCAGATCGACAATTTTTTTGAGCGCTCGTAACTCAACCATTTCTTATCCGATTTTGATGATTATTTTTTTATTGGAAAGAGAAGCATATGAGCTATAATGTTGGTTATCATCATGTTTTTGAAATTCCCATCCATTTTCCAGGAAAATCGGAAAAACGAAATTTTATAACGCTCTTTTCACTTATTTGTACAATTCTCTCAAAAACGGTAAAAAAATTGGTATTTTACAAAAAGAGAGAAAAGATGCAGAATTTGGTGTGCAATACGTTTTTGTTTTAGTACAATTAGCTATATAACTAAAATGAAATTGAAGCAGCCATGGTTAACTTTGACGATCAAGGGAATACCCTTTCTGAACTGTGATGGTCATATTCGAAGGCGACACTGATGATAACATTATTCAAGGGGCATAAACAGATTGTCAATGTGTTCTGAAGCTTTACAGCGTTTGCTTCTAACAGAGTTCAGCAGATGTGGCAGGAACTTGGAAGTAATTGATGGAGAGTTCAATGACTTTATGAAGAATACCTTACAGGAGAAACCATCTGAATCAGTCACAGAAAGAATTCTAACAATGATGCAAAACACAAGAAGTTTAGAGAGGTGAAACGCAAGTGAAGTTACATTTTCAAATTTTCGTACCAGTTCGATGTTACTAGTATGTTTTCAATACTGAGAGATTTGACAGATCGGAGAGCTGACAACTCTACAC
>JAGDQP010057520.1:402-12729 GCA_022664845.1 Lepisma saccharinum | reverse complement strand
GTGTTGTTATTTTGTTTCGTTTGTTGCGTATTGTTATTTGTCCAATGTAAAATGGCCTGAGCTGTATTTGGATAGTTAATAAATAAATAAAACGCAGAAAGTTGGCAAAAGCATAACACCAGGAAAAAGGCCCTCAAAAGAGGAGGGGCGGAGACGCAGTCGAGAACATCTCGCAGGAAATCCAAACACAAAACACTATTTTAGTGACCTAACGCAACTAGGACCCTAAAATAGTACAAGGCTCAACGCAGTCGTGCACTAGGTAACAAAAATCACGAAATTTAGATAAGCACAACTGATTTGACTATTCCCTAATGTTTGCCGAAAAATCAGATCAAAATATCAGAACTTTACTCCATTTGCAGATACTTTCTCATATACACATGAAATAACACTTCGTGGACTGAAATAGCGAAAGGTTGGGAACCTTACAGCAATACCACAGTGATGGCAAACTACCTACTTCTTAATAAAACCCTTGACACAAGGAATATCTGGTAAAATATAAATATTGGTAAAATATATTTTGCATTGGTAATATTATGCAATGCAAAAGACTGATTGCTGCATTTCGTGGGGGGGGGGGAAGGTTTCCAAAGAGAATCTTTAGCACAACAAAACATTTTTCAAAAGATGCTGTTAATTTTGCATAACAAAAGGTAAATTAATCGTTTACAGAAATGCTCTGCCTAAGAGCAGAAACAAGAATTCACACACATATTTCCAAAAGATTAGTTTAATTTCAATTCCCGAATAGTGGTAGATATTCTACACTTTAGCCCAGTTAAACAAAATGTCCACAATCACTGAAGCATAACATTTCTTTCTAAAAAAAAGAATTTATTTATAAATATAACGACTGGGCAGAAAACTACTTTAATATTTCAAAATAGTTGTCAAACATTTCGTAAGTAATTTTTCAATTTTTAAACTCAACACAACCTAACCTCCGATCTGATAATACAAACATGATATAATATGGTTGGGTTAGGTATAAATTTGCAGGACGAATTTCTATGCGAACTGGCGAACTGGCCTACGGCTTGCGAAAACAACGGAGGAGTTTTGAACTTTGTTGATAACAGGAATAAAATATTGCGAATTGTTAAATCTTACTTTTACTAAAACGGATATACTATAGATATTTGGTTCAATTTAAAACATACCAGTTTCAAAAGAAGCAAACAAAACTGCTGAGTGCAAAAAGAACGTGCATTTGAAAGGTAGCACCTACCATAGTGCAAGGTAAAATATTCAACGCATACGAACCAAAATTTTACGTGCTGAAATTTAGCTATCTAAACGTATACGTGAAACAGACTTGGGTTTCTGAGAGAGAGAAAAATAAATTTTAAGACATTAGCCATACGTACCTGATAGTAAACCGACCCCCGATGCCTACCAAATTAAGCGGACTTCTTGAATTCACACATGCTTCCACCAAAACCACAAATCACTAACATGCTGAAGGTACACTAAATCACTTATACACACACACTGAAGAAAAAGGGGCTTAGAACCACAACTGATACATTTTATTTTTATTTAAGAAAACAAGAAAACCCACTGCACACAACACATACCACAACACATCACCTCACACACTGATGAAGTTCACAAATTCTTCTCATTGCACACTTCCAGGGGGAACCATAGTGGACGATGCAAAATGCCAACTGCAGAAACTCGATTCTCAGCTTCTATTATGAAGAATTTGGAGAATACAGCTACCCAAAATTGGTATTATTCATCAGTCGATGCTGCTTTATATATCAATAAACTTTTAAACATTGGCTTATAAATTTGTTTTTCATATAATTTTCGGATGCAGCATATTTTTCTGCAGCTTTTTCTACCCAACGACCATGGTTGGACTACTGACCGGCCTAAGCCAATCACGGAAGAGGATCGAATCAGACAACAAGGACAGAAGGGACAACAAGGCTTAGCCACCTAAATTCTCGACGAAAATAAATCAACAATCAGATCATTTTGTTTGTTTTTGAAGATTTTAAACGAAAGAAAAATTGTTGAAGGAATAAAGCAATAAAATATGCAAAGAAATATTAAGTAATAAAGTGATGAAACAATAAAAAATAAAATCCCGCCATACAACAATGAAAGAGGATATCTGAATGGCTCGGCTATATTGTCATCTGGACAAATAAAACACTTTGAAGATAGCCGAAGACCAAAAAATATCGCCGACAAAACACGAGCAAGAAAGAAAAAGAAGACATAAAAAGGGTGAGAGGGTATGATATGTTGCAACCAACCGAAAATGAGTCGCGACACTGTCAGCAACTTCTTGGCATTTGACACTGTCCATAAAGTGAGATTTTGAAGGTTACTTTGTGTGCCTATTTTGATTCTCCCTTCTGTTTTACTCACTTTGTAGGATAGACTTACTTGCATTTGCGAAGACAAATACTGGCCTATATCTGCAAAATTATTTATTACACGCTCGAGTGGCTTTGCAGTCTTTGTCAGCACTGTCAGGTATGTTCATGTAGATATTTTGAGTAATAAATGCCTGTTCAAACCGAAACTGCGGGAGTCATTGCAGCGCCTGCCCGGGCTGTCTCCAGCTTGCTCCAAACTTTAAAGCCCTCTAGCGGACAAACGTGGCCTTACACGGTCGAATTACTTTGTATGCATTATCAGCATCGAAGTACGGATATATACGAAGTCTTATCAAAAAATCCTAGTCGAACTGCAAAACTTCCCTTGTTAGTAAAATTCTGCTAATCTATTTTCGTTTTTTTAATGTCTAATCTATCATTATATCCTTAACTCATTTAGAACAGACGGAAGAAAACAGTTTTGAAACTATCACCGACTTACCAGCTTAATGATCACATAAAATATTGCCTAAACTACTTAAAATATATTGAATGTTCTGGTCAGAGTTTTGCTTTTAACTGGAGTTTTGAAAAGGATATCAAGCAATTTATGGACATCGACCTTTTTGTGGTCTTATGTTATGATTTAATTATCGGATTAATTTCATATTTAATAGGAGGTGTATTTTCTTGTGATTACAATGTATCCACTACAGATAAAACGTGCAATAAAATGTAATAGACCATCTCAAAACCTTGAATAAAAGTTCCGGAACTCAGAAATCAGTATTTAAACATGATACAACTTTTGTATGATTCCTATACTTTAAGAGATCTTCTCTAAAATGTTAACATAATGATGACAGTGCCGTTTTTACTTTGTAAAGAGTGTAGTTTTATCTTAATTTACAGATACAAATATATTAGTAGAAAGATTCAAGAAGCTGCTCATATAAAGGTTTGCCCTTCTCTTTCTTATATCAATTTGCATGTTTTCTTGAAGTCATAAAATGCCACTTAAAGTTGGTCTGCTGATGCAGTACTTTCCTCTCGTCGCTCTAATATCTAAGATTAGCTTATGCTATTCACACTTGTCCGTCAGTACATGAATAAAAGAGCCGCGTCATTCCTCGGGATTCAACCCTTTATGTTACTGAGTTGGCGGAAAATAGAGTAGCTAAAATTACATTCTTCAGATGTTTTCTCTTGCCTTTTATTCATTCCATTCATATGGAAATTAGACATAATAAAGACATTTATCATCTGGCAATGGTGCTATCAAATTGGTATTAAGAGTTTTTTGTCATTAATCTCTTTATACTCTCTATCATGGAAAACCTTAACACATAATCTATTTAATTCTTGAAATTTTATTATCTTACGAGCATGGTTAGTCTAATTGTCTCAACATAAGTTGCCCATATTACATTCAAAGCTTAAATAAAATTATTTATACGTAGTCTATGTGCCGGCCGGGTAGCCGTGCGGTCTACGGCGGTAGGTCAACGACTCAAAGGTCCCGGGTTCGAGTCACGGCAGGGGAGTGGGTGTGGATTTTAATAGCTAAAGGGTGAATCGTGATTGGCCGAAATCCAAAGTTACTAGACTGGCCCACATAAAAATAAAGTTTACCAAAGTTTTACGTAGTCTATGTTGCCGTTGGTGTAGGTTGCTGTCTACTGACCATCACAAGTTTCAGACCATTGCTATGATGAATAATGGTTTTATTGGCATTCCTCGTCCCAACCAATTGAATGTCGGGATGATGCCCTAAACTCTTTTTCTTACGAGCAAAGGAAAGTTAAAGGCAAAGAAAAGTTCAATGTAGCATAAGCTAGTCTAAATTCCACTTACATAGTTCAATAACATTGTATAAGAAATATTTATTTTTAATTACCGAACTTCGTTTTAGAATACCATTAAGTAGTCCCTTGGATGCGAAGTTCGTGGACTATGGATAGGCACTGTGGAGTCTGCGCACGAGATCTTACCCACGTCAAGTATCCTGACTACAATTTTCGCTGTTTTCCGTGCAATGAGTGCATTGTCGGACCGGTACCTTCTTCTTACTTCGGTAACATGCAATGTTAGTATGTTGCAGCCTGCAGGCAAAGATGGGATTTAGGGCCAGTTCTACAATCGACCGCTAAACTTCTAGTCAGCGCTAAGTTGAGGCTAACTCTCATTTTGCGTACTCCCATTGGCCAAAGTCAGACTTGGCCTCAATTTAGCGCTGACTAGAAGTTTAGCGAGCGACTGTAGAATTGACCCTTAGTCTAACAGCTGAACTGACCAAAACTGGTGCTGAAATTTATCTTAATTTAGTCATTAGTTCTGTTTAAACAAAGCAAATTGGGCGTAACAAATCTATATGGTCTAATAAAAAGTATTAACTGAGTAGCCCAGTTGCAGAAACAGTTATATCCAGTATGTCATTTTTCTAGGAAATAAGTAAAAAACAAAGAAGATTTAACAGTTAATTCCTGGGTGTAAATGAAATCCTTCTTAAAATGTAAAAGATAAAAACAATTTGTACTAAAAAGTGAAAAATAATTTTGTTTATGAATGACTAAAAAGAAAAGTATGGGCGCATTCTCATATACAGTCACTTTATAAGTTCTTGAATTGGCGTGCCCCATGCTTTTCTTTTTAATCATGAATAAACAAAATTATTTTTCACTTTTTAGTACGAATTGTTTAAGAAAAGTATGTCTTTACAAGGTTTTTTATTTTTTATTTTTTTTCGAGTTATTTCGGTATTCGGATACTTTTTCTCAAGCTAATATTTTGTCATGCAAATCCTAAAGTGTTCCGCAACCAGTAAAAAGCAACATCGTTGCAGGCTAGTATTTATTTTAGGATAAAGAAGTCTATATATAAAAAATATTGAAATATATAAATATATGAGAGTAAAAATGGAATATTGTGTTGTCACCCGACTTACATTTCATCTTTTTTTGACGTCGGGAAATGGGTTAAATTAACGTTGCAAGATTTGAGGACACCATGAACCATTGCGAACTAAAGAAAAGAATGTAATAATGAGTTTTTCACCTTGATCATCAGTTAGTTGGGAAGCCTAGGATATCAATATCTCAGCTTTCAAAATCTAATTTGCATTCGTTTATTTTAAACCAATTACAAAATATTCTATGAGCACTTATGCCATGAACTATACTATACTATGTACTATACTTATTAAACCCTGTGAAACGATAATAATACATTTTATGAGCTGCTTTTCTTAGGCTTTTGCAGATGAATAAAGACTGCAGACGTTTGCAGATGAGAATGAAAAAGCAACGTTTGACCGAAATATCACTGATCATCAGGAATGAGAAAGGGTTAAGTAATAGGGGTCTCAAAACTATTGAGTACCAACCCAAAGATGTTCACGTGCAATATAGCTATCTGCATATGTTCCTCTTAGTTAGTTCCATTATGTCAAACGTAAATTAACATATAGCCTGAAATCAGTAGTTATTAGGGTTATCGTTATTCCTCGCAAATTGGGCTGAGGTATTCTGTAGATTAGAAAAGTTTCTCAGCCAAGGCAAACAAGTGGTAGAATATCTTTATTTTTGCATTATGGTAGATAAGTATATGTTAGGTTGTGTTAATTTGTTTATTTGGCTCAGACAATCTAGGTTATGTCATAATTTATGCTGTTAGTACAACTACAGAGGCAAACAAATGTGCCTTTCTCTAATAACCCTGGGCAAAACAATGAAGAAACTTTTTTTTTTTTTTTTTTTTTCAGTTTCATATATCCTGAAATTGAAAGGCTGTATTTCGATGAGCTGATGTCGAAAATGATATTTTAAAAGTCACATCACGTACAAGTTTCTCACAAATTGCATGCATTTGTAGCAGGAATAAGACATATTCCATTACAAATAAACATAAAAAATTAGAATCGTTGCTTCATTTCTTGTAATACTAGACTAGGTATCCTTATTTTCTCTGTGAATGGGAAAGTAGTGTGCTAAGTAAACACTGGTAACAAAAGTGTGACCATCAAGCAATAACATGCAACCAGGGGACAAATGTCTTTTGTATGAATGTGGTACTGTTGAAGGAACATTCTCCTGCCAGCGCTGCACATAAAATTGGGCACATGAAACCGTTTGTTAAAACTGGAAGCTATTTCACGTTCTTCTGCAAGCAGTTTCCACAACATGACTATTCTACCATTTGTTGACAACATGTCAACCACGTTCAGAATGTTGGGATGTTCCATGAGCTTTTTAAACTTATTTGACGTGCTCATCTCGATTATTATCCTAGAAATGTTGGTGCAATATGCGAGGAGTAAGGAGAACGCTTTCACCAAGACATTAACGAGATATTTGATGGGTGAATACTGCTGGATACTACAGTATGACATTCCAAACGTGTCTCCTAAGAGGAAGAGCAACATTCGCAGATCTAAAGCAAGCGGAAAAGGAGGTACAAGGTCAAACACGAAAACCTATCATATTTTTGTTGCTGTAATCTCATATTTGTCTAAAATAGATCTAGTACTCGGCACAGAATACGTTATATATTCGATTGACACTAGGTGTATGTGGTAACTCTACATTCACTTAGTTAGAAATATCCATACGTATTGTGACCAAATGGTGGGTGAAGGCGCCAATGGACGTCAGTTTTTAAATTTAGCACACCAAGAAACTATATGTTTCGTGCACATTAAAAAAAGATTTTTGAGGTTCTTCGTTTTGTCTCCCAATGTAATCAATTAAAATTAATGCATACGGGGGCAGTATTCTAGACATCTGCATGGAAACCAGTATACGTTTGCCTACTGCTACAGAAACTCGGAGAAACGTCCACGCATTTATTTGAAGAACATTTCATTCGTTTTTTCTTGATTGTTTATAGTTGCAATTTACTTACATTTCCTCATTACATTGTTTTTACATAGCACTTGTTTCGTTTTGTATATCGCAAAGGAGATAGTTCTGTACGGAATAGTCTGCCATCCTACGATGTAATTTATTCCTAAAGAGCACATGCGTTTGTCAATTGAATCTGTCACTATTAAAAGGAGTTAGGTGCTGTGTATTTTTAATGGCATATATCTCCTTTTAATAATGACCGATTCAATTGTTAGCACTAACTCTCAATTAAGTATTTTTTAATCTTTCTGCAATACACAGATAAACCATTTGGTTACTGTTACCCAATGCGTGACAACCAAATGTTTGGTTCAAACCAAACAGTTGGTTGTTCCGCATTGAGTAACGGTAACCAAATTATTTTTTCTGTGTGGGACAATCCGGTTGGTAATGTATCTGAAACACCTGTATGATAGAGGAATATGGTGGGCTACACGTGTTGTAAAAGGTTTATTACAGAAATAAGTTAAAGGTAGAACCCACTGCCGTACTGTTATGTTGGCATTTCCTTCTCCTACTCGCATTTCCTTCTTCTTCTTCTTCTTCTTCTTCTTCTTCTTATTATTATTATTATTATTATTATTATTATTATTATTATTATTATTATTATTATTATTATTATTATTATTATTAAAGTATAGAAATGGAGCATACATTTCATTGTAAAATTTTACGTATGGTAATAGAAGTGAATTGAAATTTTCATAGTTTATATTCTTTTGACAATGGACAAGGATTTTCCAGAAAAATAAACAAATTGAAAAATTTGCGAGTTTGATGTCAGCTCTACGTACAAATCAACGTTGAATCATGATTTAATTACAAGACGAAATTCTAATTCTAATGAATGTGGCAGCGTGATTTATCAATAGGACATTTAAACAAAAACCATTGTTTCTTTTAAGTTCGGCTTAATAAATTTAGTCCTATGCATGAAAAGACTAAATCGTAATCGAAATAGTAAAAATGTTTTCCGAATGTGATTCCCGATGGTTTTCAAGTTGCTTTACCCATGGAAGGGAATGAATATCAAAGTTGATTTTCTGTACACTATTACATATCAAAGTATATTGAACGTATACAGAATATAAACGCAGAATATACATAATATGCTTCCTATTTTTTTTTTTTAATGAATTTTTGAAAATCTAAAAATTTGTATTTTATCCATGTTGGAGACCCAACACCTCTGGTGGGACAAAGTGTATAAACCTAATTTTTTCACACGTTATATATTTATGTCAGGAGAAGCTACGAAAAAAAAAATGAACTTTGATATTTGAGTTTCAAGGGAGTCATAAATTTACAAATTGGGGAAGAATATTGCGCGTGCAACCTTTTGTATGAATATTGGGGACACTTATCTCTGGTGGGAGACCAGAATTTTGTCACACGTTATGCACTTATGCCAGAAGAAATTACGGAAGAAATTTCAACTCTGATATTTCAGTTTGAAGAGTTACAGATTTGCAAATTGTGGATGAATAATACTCGTGCGCGTTTTGAAAAATGTTATATTACCACCAGAGTGATAAAGAAAAATGTTAACACCTGAAGTAGATTATGGTCCTTAAATATAGGTCTACTTGTAAGAAATATAATTTTATATATACTCAGTGTTCAGTTGGAAACATGGCTGTAACAATACCACTCCTGTATTTTTTCCACTCCATTATGTAACCAAACCTTTTGAAAAACGTTTCCATCTTTTTATGTGTGCGGGAAGTGCCTAGATGTCCGCCCCTATCATTAAATAAGTAAGAATATATGCATTATCATTACATTAGTAAAATCGTTCTTCATAATTCTGATGGTAATAATTCTGATATCTTTAAAATATTTCTTTATATGAGTTACCAAACCGCGCACTTTGCAAATCTGTAACTCTTCTCAAACTCAAATATGAAAATTGAAATGTCTTCTTTAATTTCCTGACATAAGTGCATAACGTGGGACAAAATTAGTTTTAGTATCTGGTCTCCCACCAGACATAAGGCTCTCCAATGTTCATGCCATAGCGTGCACGAGTAGTACTCATCCCCACAATTTGTAAATTTATAACTCCCTTCCGACTCAAATATTAAAGTTCTACCGTAGTTTTTCCTGGCATAAATGTATAATGAGTGAAAATTTTGATTATATATTTTGTCCCACTAGAGATATTGAGCCTCCAATATGCATAAAATACGAATTTTTAGATTTTTCAAAAATTCATTAATAATTAAGGAAGCATATATCAGCCTTCATATTCTGCATACGTTCAACATACTTTGATAAATAATGGTGTATAAAAAAATCAACTTTGATATTTAATCACTTCCGTACAAAAATGCATCCTGCAAACTAGAATTGTTTCTATTTCGGCAATTACATTTGGATACCATTTTGATCAGCTCGATTACGATTTAAACTTTTCATGCAAAGGAAAAAAAACTTATCAAACCAACTTTGAAATGATTTTGGTTTGGCAGCTATTCTATTTTCCGTAAACATCTGCACACAAATTTTTTTGGCATGGACCGGAATACAAAAATGTCCGGTATTCATTCATTGATGGGGATAAAAAAAAAGAATACCCGTTTTGAACTATTTATATATAAGGGATAGAAATATTAAGAAATAAATATTTTTGAAAGAGGTCAAGCAACCATGCTGGACGATTTTAGATGGACTAATCCAGTGACAATTATTCCATTACAATATATGAATCTAATATTACACCTACTACTACTACTATCATTATTATTATTTATTTATTTATGAAAACATAGCGTGGCGAGAGATGCTAGTAAAACTTCGGACTGCGAACGCAAGACTGCAGATCAGAAACTATGAGGGGCCTCTCATTTACCTAGGAATATATCTAAGCACCCTTCTATGCTTTTGGTCAATTCTTTTTACCAAATCGTAATTTTCTTTTGTGCCTAATACTAGAAAACACTAATTCTGATCTGAAAATTATGTTGGAACCAATACGAGCTGTATCAAGCATTAAATTGGCTCTGAATATTAGAATGACTCATCGTCTCTGAAAACAGCAACAGGCGAGACCAAGAGAAAGGCGAGAATGGAAGGGAACTGAAGACAATTTTTCTTTCAAATAGAAGGGAAAGATGATGGGAAAGAAGTCACCTCTGACCGGGCTTATTGTTCTGGCACGTTTACCAGGAATGAAAGAAAAGAAAATATAATAGTACACTTCAAATGTGCGTTTGATGAGCTCATTACTTAAGTATCCCTACGCAACGCCGCACGTCATTAGCACTATTGGAGATGATTAAACACAAAGCTATTGTTCTGAAACAAACATAGTCTCAGATGGCCGCAGTCTTCTTTCATTTCCAATGTATTTTATCTAGTTCAGCCTCAATTACATCTTCTGCTTATAGCTCTTGTAATAGATGGAAAGAAAAACTGAATGGGCATTACAAACATAAAACGGGTAATGAAGTTATTTTGAGCTACGCCATTCTCGAAACATTTTTTTTCTTTTTTTCATTTTGTTTTCTGTTACGACTTGTTTGTGCGTATTATAAAACCTGGCTTCTGTCAATCAAGCGCTGGGAAACTTTCCAGAAAAATAGGCGCCAGGAGCATGTAATCGGTCTGAGGCTATACAAGAACACAGAACAAGTTGTTAAAAAGAATTCGCATTAAATTCTTCTACCTTTAGAATATAATTGAAGACTTGAATTGAAAAACATCCCAAGTCCACTGGAGTATATTTTTCAGGAGGAACGAAAAACAGTCCAAGGTTCTTCGTATGTTATCCTATTCAGCGGAAATTATTTTGTATTAAATAAAGGTTTCTGTGGTGGGATTAGGAAGTAATATTTATGCATCCCTTGGAACATAGATACCGACCAACAGAAAAAAAAAATGCGAATACGAAATAAGTGAATTGGAATGTTTTTCAATTAGTTTCTCATTAACTGACGTATTTTTACAAATATTTAATCATAAAACAAAATCTTGGAAAAGGATTTTAAATAGTAAATATACAATTTCACTTCTAATGAAGTTCATGGGTAACGATGTATTCAAAAGTGATTAAATAATAGTTCTATCTTCACAATTTACAAGTAGCATTTTATTGGAAAATAGTAAATAAATTCCTATAGACAGTAGGAAAAATCTGTGCATGTTGAAATGTAATTCCTTTCTACTCCTCACCGTAGCTCAAGCAGTAGCGCGTTTGACTTCGAATCGGCGGCCCAGGTTTAAATTTCCACCAGGACGCTGGAGACTTTTTTTCATTGCTGCCAGCTTGACTCTCTGAGGTGCACTCAGCCTCCTATCAAATTGCGTTTCAGAGTATCTTTTATATTCCTGGACACATTGGGAAGTCAAGGCGGTCGAGCGTAGGGCTTACCACCCTCACTTCGTGTTGTAGGTCGAGAATTATGTGGCGTGCTACCTCCATATCCCCTATGCACCCGTCATGTAGCATGCACATTGCACATTTACTGCTCCTGATAGTTTCAAGTCACTCCTTGGGTTAACACTTGCGTAAATTTTTAAAAGTATGTATTTTGTATGTACCTAAATGGCACAAATTAAAATATTAGATGAAACAAATTGGAATTAAGTAGATAACTGCGTATGTTTCAAGTGTTAAATAAATAACTTCCAGAAACAGTAAAGTGCTAGAAAAAGTAAGAAAAAGTGCAATAAAAAGTACAATATAGTGAACAAAATAAAAATATGCAGTAACTTCTAGAAAAACAAGAAAATGTTAAATAAAAAGTAGAATATAGTGATCTAACTAACAAACTAACTCTATGGCTTATGGAACTTGCAAGTTCATCGCCGCAGTAACAAACGCTCGACATTGGATTCTATCCTGGGCAATATCAAGCCAGTTTTCATCACGAACACCTGCTTCTCGAAGATCTCTTCTAATATCGTCCTCGCAACGACGTCTCGGTCTTCCCAATGGCCTATTTCCATCCGGTCTTCAACCCAGGATAGAATATAATCTTCGTTTTCCCCCCATCCGAGCTACATGGCCTGCCTACCTTAGTCGTCGTGATTTCATTATTTATACAACATCTGGTGAATCGTACAGTCCGTGGAGTTCTTCA
>JAGDQP010057519.1:0-12729 GCA_022664845.1 Lepisma saccharinum | reverse complement strand
TTTCTTCAACAAATTTAACACGCGGTGTCTCGACAAATGTGTGGCATTTCGAATACATCCTGTGTCACCTTGTCTGGTGCAACTACTTTTGTTTGTAAATTTACCATACTTCCGCCTTCTTGCTGCAAAGTATTTGTGAACAACATAAATTTAGCAACCAAAGTTCTAACACAACGATTTTGTTTGGGGGAAGGTTCTACGTTCAGTTCGTGGTGTACATTTCTATCTCTTGGGTTACAAGTATCCATGGTTTTACATTCAGATGATATCTTCGCCAGGAACGGTGATGCTAAAATGTTAAGCGTTTGACTTCCATTGGAAATGACCACGATGCCTTCAATTACTTTCATTTCCAATTTTATTGTTCAGGCTCTTCATTTGTGGTTTTGGTTTTGCCGTACAGATAAGAGAATTATGCTCAGCTCATGTACATCGGGATCACTCACCTTTCTCATTGTAGTCTTCCTATTCTTGAGCATCTATGTGACTTCCATCTCTTGCTGCTATTAACCATAACAAATTTTGCTCATAAGTGCAGCTCAGTAGTTCTTTGTAGGTAACAGACGGGATGTTTGCATGTAGATTCGGGCTTGTTATATTTATCTTCTTTGGAATAGCACAAAGGTTACCATTTCGCAGATTTTCTCCGGTATTTTCATCGTGGTTTCATTTGATGATATTATATGAAACATCTTATGGAACAACATACTTTATTAATTGATAAGAAGTAAGCATATTAGCATGATTTGCCATCTGGAGTATCTTCCTAGATGTCTGTTGTCCATAGCGAAGTGTATGATTCTACCAGTTATCACATCGGGAGGGATATACTTACCATTTAATTTATGCATTCTTCTTAGCTCTGATTGTGCAATTTGCTACTCAGTTTCTATGCCATGCGTATAATGCACAAATAGACACAACTGGTATAAGAACTGAATCACATGCGCACTTTGTGATGACTGATGCCTACTCCCACTTGCAGAGGCAATTCTCTTGAATGTCGAACGGTTTCGCAGTAGTATGTTGCTTTGCGATGTGATAATCTCTCAAACATCAGTGTCTGAACTAGGCGATAGGCACGATCGTCAACCTCACTTACGCGCTTCCCACTGGCTTTATCAGTAGCAGGTCCAATCAAGCACCACTTTAAAAACAGAAGCAATTCTTCAGGGATTATTTAATTTGTTCTGTATAAGGAATCGTTGTACTTCAACTTCTTGGCACCCAGTATCATCTTTCGCAGAAGTTTTACAGCATCAAACAACACTTTTAATTTTTCATCTTTACACTTATCTTCTAACATGTTATGTTATGACAGTGTCCTTCGATCTCTTCAAAGTCACATGCTCTGATTTGTTTCACTGCTTTGGGTTAGAGAAATCTACATCAGGAATTTCTTCAGCAAGGAATTGTTTCAGATCTCGCCTCCACCTGAGAAGTCCTTTCCCATAACACCGTTCGAAGAACATATGTTTAGGTACAATATGTGGAGATCAGCCTTGCAAATCACATTCCCAGCTTCAAGAAAGTCCTATACTTTGCTGATAAATTCAACATCATACGTAGCTACCGCTGTACTGCGGTCTTCAGCTGGGTCCTTATTATTCTTTCGGCGAAGTACATTTGTCACAATATTCTTCCAACGTTTTTTATGATAACGCACGTCAATGGTAAGTACGTCGGTTGGATCCAAGCATTCGCTTAGTCTCACTCTCCATATGTTGTTTCCAGTGATTTCCACAGCTTCCTTGAAATGCGAACCACTAGAACCGAATAATACGTGACGAAGTGGATGTTGTTTTATTTCTTTTCCATCGCAAAAGAAATACAAAGCCTTGTAATATAATGGAGTGGGAGAATGCGTTTCTGCTTCGCATGTAAGAGACTTTTTACTTGTTGCTTCGAAGTCTTCACCTTCTTTCTGAATCTTTAGCTGAAAACGGATTTCTGTTAACCGGCGTTTCTTCTTATGAGTAAAAGCTTTGTAGTATGACAGATGCAAATGAACCTTTTTTACTTTTATGTTCTCCACTGGGGTTTCAGTACATAAAGCTTCCGAATGGTTGATAAAGTCTTCATCTTTCTACTCTGAAGGCAGTGGTGCATTTAATATAACACATAGTCGTTCCCGGAGAGCAATAGTTCCCTTCGAAGAGCAATATTCATATTACCATCAGCGAGAATTATAATGCTTCGTTTCGAACATGCATTGATTCTATCGGCCAGAGACAGCTAGAAATTCATTTTCCAACTTATTACTTTTGTACGTATATCCAAAACTCCTGACCCAGCAACTTGCATATACAAACAACATGCCTTAATCTTACTTCATATATGCTTGAAAGATCCATTTTTTTGAGTATTATTTCAATATAAACGTCAAATATGATACAAACAACTGCTTCCATTTCCATAATTATCTGAGGACATAGATCAAGCAACACGAAAACAAAAGACGTTCTACGCTGCTATTTCTGTTAGTGATACCAAAGCGAAAACAAGACAACTATGCAACGCAGCAGGCGCGTAACACATATAGCAGCTCCCGACTCTTTTCCCAGTCACAAGCCACCACTGTTATTATGTCAAAGTATTTATTATTGCTTGGAAATTTCCAGACAATTCTTAAGCTATTTGACCATCGAAACATATCACTTCCAGCTGATGAGACGACATTTCTTTATAATGAAGACGGCTTTAATTTAGGTTACTATACATGCGCGTAGTCTCCATATTGTAACAAACGCAAACTGAGAAAACAATTCGGCAGAAGCTTGGATCTTGCGGAAAGTGAAAATATATGGTTTGACACAATGTTCGCGGCAATTGTTGGAAAGATAATTTGACTGACAGCTCTATTTTATTTAATTATGGATTATGACACAAAAGAGTCAGCTCTCTATATAGATTCTTACTCTATGGATGACGTCATAACTAATAAAAGCACTATATTGTGATGAACTACCTGATGTATCTTGATAGTTCTTGGTTTTGTCTATGAAATGAAGATCAGCTGTTTTCTTGAATTTGGAAAGGGATAGATATTGTTCGTGTTATCCCAGCTTTTGGATGGTGAGCTTAAATTGTGTGTTCTTTCATCTTATAAAGGTGTAAACGATGTATACAGAAGCGGAATCTTTTAGGAAATATTCAAAGATTGAAAAGGTATACTTCAAGGAAAGCTAAAACAGAATTATTTTATTTAAAGTGCCATTTCTGATGCGATTTATTCCGATGGAATTTTTCACTCAACAATGTAAACAATGGAATGTGTAAATGTACGAACGTTGTCAGTAAGTTTTTATGTGCCAGTTTTGCATGTTATACTAATTCTAATGAGGTCTTGCTTAAATGGAACTAATCTTTCAGGTGTTAGATCAGAGTGGAACTTATGTGCTTGAGCTAATAAAATTAAATGGAAACTAATCTATTGATGTGGAATGATCCTTCTGTTAAAAACTAACCTAATGTTGTGATAGATATTTTATTCATGTCAAGCTAAGCTGCACTAAGCTACCGGTTTGGAAATTTATGGTAACACTTTTCTATAATAACAGGAAAACTTCTGGTAATGTATGTTATTGTATTATGTTTTGAAACTAACTGGTTTTCTTCTACTTGTCGTAATGCACTGAACAAAAATAACAAATCTTGCAGGCTATGTATGTACAATAATCTTACTTGTAGATTTTCTAAGGAATAAGAACTTAACACAGTCAAACCTAATTAGTAATTACGGCCATTCTCAACGAACGAATTTACTAAGTGTTTGTGATAAAATACGAGCAATAAATATATTAAAGTTTCTACTCGGAAAAACTGAATTTGTTTCTAACTTAATTTTGTATACTCGACTGCAGATAGTGAAGTACACAGAGTATTAGCAGTAAGAGCAGTAATTGTTACAATATGGTCGACAGCATGCTGTAAATCAACTACATTGGCGGCCAACCCTTTTTCACATACTTTCACCCTTACCTCTACAATGAGACCATCCGCAATATTGCTTCATTAAACTGCATACGGGGCGACATAAGCCATCCCACTACTCTCTCTCTCTCTCTCTATACATATATATATATATATAGTGTGAGTCCGAAGTTAATTCCTGATATCAAAACAAGAGAACACGTTGTCTGACCTTTTCTCGATCTCGGCTTCGTGTAAGAGATACAGAGTTACCAACTTGGATCCACAATCCACTGATGACAATCGAAACTGAACAGGAAGATGTGGACAAACTTCGGGAGATGATCCCTGAGATCAAAACAAGAAAAAGGGTTCTCTGGCATTTTATTAAATTCCGCTTCGCGTAAGAAATACAGGTTTGCCAACTTGAAATATAAAATGTAATGTTGACAATTGTAACTGAAGAGAAAGTGCAGGCAACCTACGGGAGGTGATTTTCGATAGCAAAACGCGAAGGAGGATCCTAGGAATATAAACAGAAAAGTTGTATCATTTCGAAAGTAGAACCTGCCAAATGTGGGGAAAGTTGAGAGCGATGTAGGTCGATTTTCAAGAACAGCAGAGATGGCGGTCCATGGCAACATGATAGGGTAAAACATGCACTATCCAAAAGTACAAAGTATGAAAGCAGTACGCATGACAATCCTGATAGAGACAAAGGAGATGCCACGAAGTTATGAAAAAAGAATCCTCACTAGGACGCCATGCTGGCAGGCAAGTAGACGCTGCCTGTTGGGAAGCTGTACCACATACACATATAACATGGCGGAGGAAAATAGGGGATTTGTGTAGTTACATAACTCGACAAAAAGAAGAGGTAGCAAACCGGCATCAAACATTGCAAAATCGCCACACAAAAACGAAGGAACCATTATTGATACAAATAGGATCCAAGAAATTCCAAATAGTATTTACAGGCCTGTACTATTTGATGTTAATTTCTCGTGCACCATACGAGGCCTGTTTCCTTAGTAGAATATTGCCTTATCAATCGGATGTCCCGGGATCCAATCCCGTTGTCGTCCACCTTTCTAAAAAAATCCCTGGTTTAGTTAAGTCACACTGTACAAAGACTGGTATGGAACCCTGCCAAGGGCGATTCTTTACGAAATACATTCCCCGTTCTATCTCGTCTGGATCCTCATATGCCTCAAAACATTAAGAAACATTTAACATCTACGGTGTGCACTAAGAATGCAGCTGTACTCGTATTGGAAGAGAACAAATTAAGCAGAACTTGCACAAACAATACGCACAATTCTGGTTCGAACAGAAAATAAATACAGTAATGGGAATTAAAAATTTTGAATACGTTGCACGAATAAATGAAATGCAATAAATAATGCAGGTGTTTGTCTAACACCCTAGCGATAAATGTGTGCGTTGAACTGATAGTGCGTGTAGGTGCAAAGAGACTCGATAAAAGGGCAAAAAGTTGTACACGTTCCAGCGACTGATTGCTGTAAGAGCTTGGCACTCATGTGCCAAATTCTGTGATTCAGTAGATTGCTTTATTTGTGTACTAGGAAATAAAACATACCAGACGTAATAATATGATTATTGTTTGGATATGGAGTAAGCGCCTAGTACCATCGAATGAATGACATCAGATAGAAACAAACGGTAGAAGGAACAAAACGCAAATACTGTTAACAATGTTAGAAGCATACAAAACAACACCAGTGGGGGTCATTACACATCCGCTACCACAATCCCCATGCATATCCAAATGAAACAACTTGGTGTCATGTACTAGCTTAAGAAAGACAACCTAAATAAAATCACACAAATACTAAACATTAAAGTTAATATGCAATAACTAGTGCATAACAACAATTTTGGACTAACTGGGACAACGCATCTTTCCCGAGAATCGCTGAGAGGCTGGACATCGAAGTAGAAATTCAAGAACTTAACCTATTTCCTTACAGGACACGGACCGTATAGAAATAAAAAAAAGATTTAAATATAGTTCAAAACAACCTTTGCCATTATTGCGGTGGGTCACTAACCGAAACACATAGTTCTGCGATGCAAGCAGACTAAAGATCTTGCTAGAGAAGAGAAAAACCTCTTCAAGAGCAAGGAAATCATAAATGTTCTGAGAAAGTTAGCAAACAAAATTATTTTAGCAAAATTAGTTTATAGCAAAAAACTATATTATTTAGCACAATTTATCCGGAGGTGACCCTGGGTGACGATTGGGTGAAGTGTAAAATAAATAAAACAAGAAAGATCAGGCCTCGAAAAAAATTGCAAGTAACAACAAATAAAACCCAGAGATGACAGTGCGCCGAACGTCCGTAACGGAACTATCAACGCAAAATACATACACTAAACCAAAAATACTAAAATTTAATTAAATAAACTATAAGGAACAAGAGAAAATACAAATGATAAACAACTGACTTAAAGTAAGTGTGAAGAACCGCTGGATGCCAGTGGTTGTTTTCGTCGCTGTGAACTACTTCTGGAACCACCCACTTTAAGTATAAGCTCGTAAAATACTCTGTTTATATGATTCTCTATTATACTATTTGTGTGCAGTAATGTGGTAAATAATTATAAATAAACTGAAGATCATAAACAAACAAAGGAAAGAACACAAGTGATGGCGTTTTGGAGTTCAAAAGAAAATCGCAAAAAGTTCAGCAAACTTTCTGCATGAGTGTATAAGTGTACTGTGTTAATGAGAGTGTAGTGAATTTAATCCAGTGCTACGGACAAAAGAATCGGATTAGCAAAATTGAAGAAACTACAGCTATAACAAAAATTAATATACTAATGAATAAATTTCTACATTGTTTTGCTATTTTACAGGCCATTATGAAATCAGCTGGTTGGGTTGGGTTGTCGTGTGTAGTGTATGTACCGTGTTGTGTTATATGTAATGTTGTAAAGAAAATAAACGACGAAACAATTCTGGAAACCCTCCATAAAAAGAGAAAAATGACCAGAATTACATTCTTGTTGCTTGGTCTAAATAATATCCCGTACCACGGAATGTCACAGACTAGGGAACGTAGGAGCTTCTTGGAATACTGGAATTTGGACAGTCAGGGTCAGGGTCTATACAAATAGGCTGTCCTAGATTGAGGACAGCGAACAAATATTCCTGATTCACGTCTTTTAATATACACAACCGAATTTGAACAAGGCATGTTACAAGGACAAGAATGGAAGGCGAGTCATATATATACAAAAAATCTAGTAAGAAAATCTTTACTCCGTGGCTAGACTTTTCGTATATAATGTTGAACTGTAGATTGGCTATCGCAAGGCGAAGAAAGCCAAATTATTTAGTATATCCACCTTATACACCCCAATAAAGAGATTGTCGTAAAATCCCTACAAATATTGTATGCATAGTTTCGAAACCCAATCTTTTCCAGCGGTATCTTTCCAATTTTATGTGTGAAACCGATAGCTTGAAACAGTCCGCAGATACCGTATCCGTAGCATATATATCCTCCTATTCTAAAGAAATTTGCAAATATTTTATGTCTGCTTCTGTATTTAGATATTTTCCATGATGAAAGGAGAAAATTCTATTCTTTCATGTGTGAAGCAATAAAGTTTCTTTTCGATTTATATAAGATTAAAATCTCGGATCAAGTCATCTTATTCTTGTTAAGTAAATGTGGTTCGTTACCTCTATTTTCATCTAAAAAGTTATTTCACGATCAGATGATTTCTACAGTTCTTCCTCCGATCAGGAAACCTATGGTGATATGGCAGCAGAGAGTACGTCACTATGTGGGAGTGGTGGAGTGGATTATGGTAAAATGGATTGTTCTACCTTTTTTCTGTTCATTACGTTCTAGTAAACTGTCACATCAACTAAACAGAACAGTTATAAGCTGATTGCTCAGTTGTTTTCAAATTTGAGGGACTATATGTTCCCCGTCATCAATCTTCTAACGTAGACCAACAACTGCTACAACACGCATGCGGAATGCAATATTTGTCTTGATCAATGATCGGCTTTACATGCAGCACATTACCTAGTTCCGGCAACATTATTATGTTTTACTTGTTTTGGAGTTACATGAAAATCAGAAACTTAGCAAAAATAATTTGAAGACATTTTAAACATCGGCTTTAGTCATGTTTAATCCTTTCTAACACAACACGTGGAAAGATTTACTTAACACCACTTCAAACAACGAACTCTTGTAAAATAAGCGTCGGATAGTGCTTAATTTTGCTATGGCTTCGTATATCAAAAGTTAGAAATTTTACTTGCATGAAATCAAATTTATTGGAAGATTATAAGGAAACTAACTCCTGAATTAATTTTAAAAGTAAATAGCTTCTAAGCTGAAATCAATACCTTACAAAAAATATGACTGATAGAATCAATTACGGAATATCGTAACTATTTTTTTGCTTCAACCTAGCATTCAACTTCGTAACTGCTACCAACCTGCAAATAGAAAAGGACATGTTTTCTTAAAATGAACATTGCCAACTGCGTCTGAAATTTCGTCATTTGGAAAAGTTAGAACCACATTCGTAGGTACTATATCAAAATCACTACGAAAATGTTAATAGTTCTAGATTAGTGATTTACTCTTAAGCAGTAATATAAAAATATAAATATTGACGAGGTATGATGTTCGCAATAAATGTAACTCCACTTTATAGGGTGCAAATGGAAATATTAATGCATTTAATCACAAAAGTTACGTTTAGTTGATAATAGCAATTGTGACAAACCTTACTTAAACTACTATGATGCTAGCAGCCTCCCTTTGTCGGGATGGTAACTATAAATAAGACACCAATCACCCTTTTAAAAGACCGAGTTCAGTGGTAGAGCAAAGTTTGTTCAGGCGCTTAACATTTAGACATTGTCTGTTCTGGAGATCATTGCTCATTACGTTAATGTTCTTTACATTTCCAGAATTAAACTTAAAGATAAAATGGTAATTTGAAAGGAGACATAAATACGATTTCGAAAATGCCGGCTCATCCCTACGACATGAGCACAATGGATCATTGCTCTAATGTGTATACATACTAGACATGAAAATAAATGTCAAATTTGAAATAACAAATAGTTCTAAAACCAAATTAAACCAAAATAAACTGATGCAACATAATTGTTCTTTAGAGAAAGCAACTCACCTAGAATATTCAAGCTGTTTTCAAGTGTGTGTTTTGAAGTCTATCAGGTCGCACTTTCACACAAAGAACTTTGAGAATATGACTGAGTCTATTATTTAGAAATTTTGGTAGAGTCCAATCAGTGTTTGCACTAAACTTTTTATCAGAATTTCAACCAAGCCCAAACAGCTGCTGCTTTGGAGATGATTGGCGTTTTCTTCTTCAGAGAACTGGAATGACAGAGTAACTATATTGATAGAGGTGGCGGATCGCAGCCTGAACATTAACTGGCCTAAGACTGTGGTGAGAGTGAGCATAAAAGGATAAATAGAAGGGATATTTATACCAATATTTGTTGGTAGTCAAGGAGATGTAATTTGGATTTGGGAAAATTGTGAGATTTCCTAGGTGAGATGATTACATTTATTTTAAACCACTTGTTCAACCAGACGTAGGTGTCAATATTGACATCACTAATAATTTTAATATTGGCACGTGTTTCTCACTGTCAAGGCTAAAGTTATAATGATTCTTCGTTGAACATGTCTTATTGAATATTAAAACTGTCTATTGTTTAGCCATTAATATTTTGTTCTTTTGTGAACCAAGGTCAGATCATAGTTGATATTATAAGCATGTGTTCTTATATAAAATTAAAACTGTGTTTGGAACGACAATCTTTCTCATGTCATTGAGTTGCTATTTATCCTTGTGTTTGGTATTTGACGGAGATTTAAAAAAAGCATAACTCTGTTCCTACGCTATAAGCAAATGATCCAACTTTTCAACTGTCGAGACATTGGCCTCCAAACATTTCAAATATTCAATGTTCTACTAACTGAAATACAAGAATTTCAGATATAAAACTGAAAGTAAATGAAAACTATTAAAACAATAAAGTAGAATATACGATAATGATTCTAATCCTCCTTATAAATACTGAAGCAACAAAATTTTATAAACCTATGGAACTCAAATACTTCAATTAGTCTACTATACTGGACAACGTCGCTGTGATAGTTGTAGTTGTTTCGCAGGGAGAACTTTTAATTTTATAAAGATATACTGATAGATACTGTTCTAACCAGAACATCTCTAAAATATTCAAACGCTTGAAATTGCTTTGAATTTACCCTTTAGAAGTAAGAACCTCTCTAAAATTCTCACCTTCCCTTTTGAAAGCAGTTTCAGATAAGAAATATTATTTTGTTGAAGGCCATAGGAATAGGAAATGTTATTTTAAATGAAAAAGTTTAAATAAAGCGATACAAAAGCGTATAACTACTTTCTCGAGGGGTAAGGTCGTTAGTCGCCAATATTGGGTGCCAGCTGGAGAATATACTCAGAAGAGCCGAAGACCCTGCTGGATATCCTGTTGCAACAACAGAGTAGTAGAGAGATTAGCGTGAACCGTTTTAAAGTGAAAAATCACAGCAGTCAGTACAACTGTGGTTTAAAATTGATAGGACTGCACTGCGAGAAAGAATAGAACGAATATCTTGTTCGCTTTTATCGGTATAGTATCAATTCACTAATATAACCCTACTGCTCATAAATTCAGAGTACTTCGCCAACTGAACTAAAACCTTACTTAAAAGCTATACTATTCCGGCTATGGCCCGTTACATAAAATGGTTAGCCACGGCAATTAAAGCAGTAACGTGCGAATACTTTTGGTCTCAACACCAAGAGCTTCACAGACTACGGTGCAAAAGCCATACATTTACAACACAAAGATCAATCATATGAAAAAATCTCACAAGGGAAGATCCCACAAGTTGTCGCTCAAATCTCATTGCCACATAGCACATCAGATAGAGTATCATGAAAAATGAAAATGAGCAAAATGTAAGGTACTATGGACCAGAAGGATAGGACCTACGGGGCTTCAACATTTCAATATCCAAAAGATTGTATCATGGAAATATGTACGTTTAAAGTAAATATCTTGAAAACTGTTAAAGCAATCAAAACAAAAGGTACACAATACAATGAGAACAAAATTCCGTATCGAAAACCACAAGCAGTGTTGCCATAGATGAAGGAGTGTTACCAACTCAGCAGAAAAGTATGTTGTTTGAAATAGCACCATATACAAATGTGCACCGATTTAAAATGCACTATTATCACGAAACATAACAGTGAAGTGTAGTGGTACAGTGTTGCACGCTGTTGGAGAAGTCTGATAAGTGGCAACAGAGGGTAATCAGTGAATTTGGGTCTCATAGTATGAATGTAAATCAAATTCAGAATAACAAAATAACATAGCAAAATGTCAGCAGTGTCACAAAATATTGACACGATACACTTGTTACAGGTGCAAACACTTAATGTGGCAGAAATTTACACTAGAAAACACTGGTTAAAATTAACAAACAAACATGATTTGTCTGTAATGGATTTGAACAACAAAATAAACAGTGTTGACGCACCCTGTATAATAGGAAGGCAAATAACTTGAGTGACTGTTCCATAAAATTTGCCGTAACAGGTTAACTGCAGAATATATGCAAGTCAAGAATGAAAGCGTGTTGTATGCACAAACAGTTGCTGCAGTGAGCACACTTAATAAAAGCGGGATGTTCACAACGCGTTACACAACATTCTTCTGGTAGCCCACTTTCAAAACAGTACTAAAAGGGCGTTTGAAACGTACCGGGATTAGCACTGGAATAACTACATTTGAAGAAAGCGAATTTGATCAAATTAGCAAATCTCGCAGCCGAGAACTGAGAATGTACAAAGGACTGAAGACGTAGGAAATTGTTTCTATGCCAGGCGTTAATATAGGAACATACCATTAGTGTATCTGTGATGAATTTAACAAAGTTTTTGAACGAACGGGAAAAGAATAAGCTGGTTACACTAATCATCGTGACGGAATGAGCTTCTTGATGAACTCAATACCTTCACGCACCGTAGCATTGTAAAGTGCGTTATCTTTATTTGCCACCCCACCAACAGAATCCACCAACAGAAGAACCCTTTTTTGTCGTGTAAATCGGGCCACAATACCTGTTAAAGGAAATATTTAAGTCTTTTTTGGTCATGTTAGCTGACTTGCTCTCAAATGCCTTGATATGTGGTAGATCAATATTTGTAGTAGATGGAAACTGTCCTGTGGGCTGTGACGCGAGGACGTACAAATGTGGTGATAGCGTACCAGCCATGGCAATGACCGTCATTATCATGTATGAATGTGTGGTTGCCGAAATTGATCCAAATGCACCGAGCACCTGTTTGCTTCCCTGAATCGGGAGTGTTCTTCCATATCGCAATTCTTTATCAAATCTGGCTTGTTCTGCATTCAGCACTTCACTTGGGGACAACTTATTGTCTTCAATAAAAGATTTGATTTCCCTAACGAAACTGTCAGCTTTGCGCTGTATGTCATGTTCATTGCCAGTCACTCTCTTGCTAACTTTGTGGGTTATCTTGGGACAAAAAATCTTGTTTCTCTTCTTGAACTTTTTGACCCAGGTTCTTGACGCTCTGAACAATAACGTGTCATTAGGATCGAGTTGTTTCTTAAAGTTCATTGCCCAGAGTCTCAAAGTGCGGTCATGTATTATTGCATTTTGAAGTCTCATTTCAATAAACTGTTCAAGCACTTTCCTATTTATCGTGTCAAGCATCTGCATGTTTCGC
>JAGDQP010057518.1:0-12730 GCA_022664845.1 Lepisma saccharinum | reverse complement strand
TTCTTTCCCAATTACGGTTTGAATTTCGTAAACATAGTACGCGTCTAAGGCCTAACAATAACACACGAAAAGAATTTCAAGTTTCTCGGATCATGTGGGATCGGAACTCTTGTTATTGCTATCTATTTATTATTTTAGTATTTGCAATTCGTGACCAATGAAAGTATGGAACTAGCCCAAACCAATTTATTCTGATTAAAAGCGAACAACTAAATTCCTTCTTAAGCGGGAGCTCAATAGTACACATAACAAGTATATACAATAACCACATAGTTCACCTCAATAGAGTCAACCTTAAATAATAGTAATATAGGTTCGCAGGACTCTTTGTCTCACCAAGCATTTATTACCTCCATAAACTTCTATTTCTTTACCCACCAGCATTTTGCTCAGTAGAAATTAATGATGCTTCTTTCCTGTATGATATGTATGTATATCATAAGCAACACTTCGTCTCTTTCTTCGCAAGAGGAATCACTATCATGTACAGCAGAGAGGATGTCGTAGAACAGAACATTTCTTTATTTACGAATCTCCCGGGCTACCATTACGTCATAGAGAGAAGTAAACAACATAAAGAGTTCAAGTTTGGTGTGAATTAGAAAGTACTACAGAATACACTAAAATTAGACCACACTGCAGTTATGGCACTAATTTCTCTCAAATAAATTATAACTATGCATTTTGTTTTCATTAAGGTGTCAAATTATTATGTTATTTTGATTCAAAGACTCGGATTAAAACGTTAAGAAAAAAGAGCGTTAACTTTGATTCAGAAACAAAGGCAAAATTGGTGAATATAAAGAGAAGAGAAAGATAATAAAGAGGAAATAAGGATAACAGTTTTAAAGGAAAGAAATTAAAAGTAAATTATTTATTAAGTGAAATCTCTCATGTATTCGGTATTTATGAGAATGGTAATTTGATACATTAATATTTTCAAAGCTCATTGCTTTAATTCATTTGTTATTTGTGGTTAAGTTACATCAAATAATTGAATAAATGGTGTTTTTATTACCCATTATAATTGTGATTCGAGCTGATCTGAAGCTAGTAAAATAGCTTCGTTACATTATTTCAGCTATTTACTTAGCTTACTTTAGCTATTGCTTTTTAACTTAGCTGTGGTACAATTTGTACCCAAAATTACGTTTCTTGATAAATAAAAGGAGATATATTTTTTGTAGTGCATAACTAGAAGATGTAGCTTAATGGATCAAACAGCATTAAGAAGTTGCTTAGCTGAAGGCCAGAGCGGTTTCAATAAACAGATCGATATATCCTTTCCGAATCCTAGAAACAAAACGGGATCCTTTTATATGGTGCCCAAAGTAAAGACTCGTACTGTTAACAGTAGGCCATTTCACATAGAGTCTCATCGGAACGGTTATGAAAGTGGATGTAGCACCTCATTACAGAGGGAGTTTAGCATTAGTACACGAACTATTAGGAATGCGTAAACTCAAGTCGATGAACACGAGACTGACAGGGTAATGTCATTTCAGATGACTCGCCGGTTTGATGAGTACGACATTGAACAGTTAGGGATGGAACCACGAGACATACAAATGCAAGTCCTAGTCAATCGATCGGAATACAGATACGTAATTTGGTTGAGCAAATAAGAGAGAAATTGATGCAGGATGTTTTGGAAGTTGAGACTAGGTGAACGAGAGCCTGGACCAGCTTGAAATAGATATTCAAGACAAATTGAATAATGAAATGTATAAACTGAAAGTAAGTTATAAAGATATTGGTACATTTCAGGCACCGAATGAACAACGTTTTAGATCCTTCGATACTGATCAAGAGCTAGGTTGGAGAGAGGAGTTAATCACAGAAGGGGGAATGAAGGTAACAGTGCTGCGTGTCGAATATGCCAATATAGGATTGAATCTACAAGTACACAATTCATTGATGATTGGATTGAAGATTATATTAGTTATTTATGGGAGGACGAAGTAAGTGAGGGTCGAAAGTGATGCCTTAAACCGAGAGAGCTAAAAGGAATGAAGATGTGGTCAGCTAATACAATGGAAATAATTCTTATAAAATATATACAAGACCTTAGTTCATACATAAGGTGTTACGAACTAACAGAAGCGAACGTTTACGAGTAGTGATATTGCCCATGAATGGTGTAGCTCAGGGGGTACGATCTAAAGAAGAAGGACGTACAGTCTTACAGACAATTGTGTATGGAATTTCTGAGGAATTACAATAGTAAGGGATGATGATGACTGAGGGAAAGCTAGTAAATACAGGCACTCGTATGTTCCCTAAAACATGAAATTTTACTTGGCCGTAGTAAATTGTAAAAAGATAGATGAATTGGTGAGATATGTAAGGAAGTTTGATAAGTAATTAAAATCATAAGTTTAGAATTCGCTATTTTGAAAGGTGAGCGCTTGAATAAGAATGTAACAGGACAAATGTAAGAAATGAAGAGAGTTGCAGGCTTGGATAAGGAAGAAAGTGCTTCGAAGGCAAACAACTAGAACAGGAAGAATGAATAGAAATGTAAGAAATAAAGAGGGAATGGCAAGTTTGGATAACTCAGAAAGCAGTTCCGAGGCTGAGCGAGTAAAGGGTAGTGACGAACCTATTAAATTCGAAATATATAAACTAAAAGAATAACTAATTAATGAAGTTAAAGCACAGAGAGAAACAAAAACATTTTGGTCAACTTGAAAGATTTGAAGTGTTCTAATGTTAAAGCTGAGGCACTAATAGAGACTGTAAAAAAATTCGTAGAATTCCTACTTAATTTTTAGAGAGAGGCATGTGCTATTGCACCAATTTTTCTCCAAGAAATTGTAACTTTGCGTTTTGTTTTCATTAATAAATTTATTTCCTTCATTCAGAAGCTCGTATCAGAATGTTAAAAGAAACAAGCATTTAACTTTGTTTCAAAAACAAAGGCAACGTTATTTCAGCTATTGATTTAGCTTAGTTAAACTCATCGAGCTCTACGTAAACTATACTGGAGTACCTAAGCAATGTTGAAAGACAGATGCCAGAGCAAATATTTAAAGTCGTTTGTCCACTTCCAGTCTAATCCGATGTGGACCAAATCTTCAATTCTAACTCAGTTTTATACTCTTGATATTGCTCTGTGGTCCGTTTTTTTTATTTAAGTTTTAATTCGTGAGTTATTCATGTAAGAGTATATCGTACTATGCATACAATAGAAAATGCTACAAATAATATTTACGTTTTTTGCAAGAATTAAGACATAAATTAAAAAACGGGCCACACAACGAAATCAAGCGTAAAAAACTGAGTTAGAATCGAAAATTTGGTCCATATTGGTTTAGACTGGAAGTGGACAAACGAGATTAAGTTTTCTCTCCGCTCCCTAACTTCACATATTCATGAAATTTTCAATGGCTGCAGTCAGTCCAGTATCGTATTAATGGAGGTCGATGGTTAAACTACTGCTTCTTAGGTGAGTTGTGGTGCAGGGTGTACCCAAACTTAGTTATCTTAATGATTAGCAGAAGATATATTTTGTGTAGCGCAAAAATTATAGAAAGTAGTTTGATGAATCAAACAAGGTTAGAATGTTGATTAGCTGAGACCCAAAGCGACTTCAATGAACGACCTATTATATCCTCTCCCAATTCTAGACAAAAAACAAGGCCGTTTTACTCTTTCGATGAGTCAGTCAGCGGGACAAATTTGCACATTCATTGTATGAAATTTATTCTGTATATCAATGACTTACCGCCAAATTAAGTTTTCCGTTGCCTACGTTAAGGTACAAATCTGAAGCGATATGGCGAAGCATAATTATCGGACGTTTTTTAGTTACTCCGTAAAGAATCCGTTCAAATATTACTGAAAAAAGAAGAATTAAATAAAAGTTAATTGTTGAACTGCAACATTTTCGTCTGAAAATCAATACATCTTAATAAACATTATGGATACAATTAATGTTGTGTGCTGCAATAAAATTAAATAAATTGCACATTATTTAAAACCATTTCCATGTATTATTGATATGTTCTAGGCTGAAATATTTCTACCTGTCGAGTAACAGCAAAAATAGCAGTTACAGTGTTTCAACCTTATCAGTCTTGTGCTCTTAATTTCTCATAAAATATGTATCTGAGGAAAATTTTCAAAGAACATTGTTTGGCTTCGAATATGCCAAAGAATAATGTGGTAATGTCCGTAGTAGCAAGCTTTAGAACACCAGATCAGAACTACCTTGCCTAATCACAGGACACCCCTAAACAGCATGTAAACTCGTCCTAGCGCCACAAACGTATAATGTGACAGCAGGCTCGTAGCCAGTCATAAACCTTAAGGGGGCTGGCCAAGGTTTAGTGGGGTCTAGTCGATATATCAAACAGATTTCCTCTGCGGAACATTCTTTTTTTTTTAAAAAAAAAGCGTAGTTGCATAACAAACAGAGACAAATTACATACATTTCAACGAATGCTTGCTCTACGTTTTATCAATAAAAGAGACTCTAATTACCAGGTTAGATGCCAGTGATTACGTTTGTCATTTATGCTGATATAGAAAGTCGTTTTATTCGTGTTTATTTCTACCCATATTTATTCCAGAGAATATCTCGGAATCCCCTACTTTCTTTGGTGAATTCCTTGCACATCCATCGCATACTTTTGAAATATGCAGTTTTGGATAGAGCAGGTTTAAAGTCTTTGAGAGTACTATGCCGCCTTAGTTCTACTCTTAATGATATTAGAATTAAGATTTAGAGTTTTTCTCACACTTTCGGCTGCCTATAGCGCCGAAACGAAGCATTTGTGCAGCCTCGATGGTTTGTGATTTTTTTTTTTTTTAATTTTATTTTCATGTCAGGAATCTCGTGAGATGGGTTAGTCGGTGTTGTTTTGCAACGCCGTGTATATATATCGCATTAGGTCGCCGCATATAGTGCACAGACCTTTCGCCGATAAGAAATTATCACAGAAAAGTTAAAGAGAAACGACTAGATATGTTTGACGTAATTTAACCCACGCCCGTCACCAATCAAACTCTCCTGAAGAGACACGGTTCGTGATAGTTGAAGGTAACAAGCTTTTCCTGATCTGATGAATCGTATGAGTGAATATATTACGCGAAATTACCACACTATTATTCAAAACTTATTTATAAGGATGGCATCATTTCCAGAAATTGAAGACAACCAAAGTTTGGAATTATATACAGTACACTCCCAATTATCCGCGAAATTGGGTGGCACGTGTATCGTGGATAGTGAAAATCGCGGATAACGCGCAAAGAGGCTAAAAATGAGGGGCAAATAGGATAACAATTGTTATAGCTTAAAAACTTCTTGTATTGTACAGTACATGAAACGTAATACAAACCGTGAAAACATGTACAGTACAGTAAAAATATTTTTATTGTACTGTACAGTACTAAAGAACGTGAAAACAACGTAAAGTACTGTACTGTATAAGTGTAGTACTGTGAGGGAATAACTGTAATTTGATAATTAATTTTATAAAAAACAAGACTTAGGGTGTCGTACCTTTTGTACCAGGGTACAGTATATCTAATAAGAAGAATAGATACAACAGTGGTAAGTAAGTGACGCCCGCGAGACCTTCCGCTCGCGGATAATCGGGAGTTTACTGTATCTATTTATTTCAACAGTCGATTGCGAAACCTTCAGCATACGATTTATCTCAAACTTCTATTATAGTATGATCGTTGGGGAATAGAAGGAATTCCATCAGTACTTCTTTTCACTTGTGTAGGAAGATTCTTACATTTAGGCTGATCTGTGTAGTATGTTCCTAAAAGGACTTTAAGCGTCATGAGTACTTCTGGACCCCAAGGAGCCTTTTTAGCTTAAGCGCTTCTAGACACGACATTTTGGATTCCGCCGTGTGGTGTTTGTCCGTTTGTCTCCCACAGGCTAACTATTATGTCTAACATTAGTAGAGGAAAGCTTTTATATTTTTGTTATTTGGATCTTTAATTTCTTTACGAATTGACTCAATTTGTGGATTTGTTTCCATTGAATTTCTGTAGAAAATATCATAAAAAGACGATTTCATTTTCTTGTGTTTGTAAGTCAACGTTTAAGGGCATTTCCCTTGTCATATTAATTTTGTAGTGCACATTTCTTTACTAGGGCCTTTGCACAATAGGCATTTTTTGAAAAGAAACTGTTCTGTTGCAGCAACTATGTGCAGGTACCGGTATATGTGATTTCAAGGTTTTGAAGATTAATGTTAACAATTTATTGAGTACTCTTTTGGTAGTAATTTCAAAGAGGCTTAAATACTTTTCTCGAGAGTTCAAATTAAGTATTTGTGGGTTTCTTTCACAGTTTTGGTACTGCTCATTTATCTCCCGTATTTTATATTTTGGTTTATTATCTGTTGTTTCCAGGTGCGCACATGTTTTGTTGAACTAATGTGGCTTTCTCTTTTATAACATTTTTTTTTTTTTTTTATTTGAACTCGGTTTTATATTATTTAACTACGCACTTGTACTATTTGATTGCGCCTTATTAAACAGCAACTTAATCCGCAATTATTGGCTAATAGTAATTGTTCTCTTTGTAACTTGTAGTTCTTGGTAATAAATGTGACATGGGCGTTAGTAAGTCCTTTGTTAGTTTTCTTTTATGAGGACTTTTGCGTAGTTCACTTCCGAAAATGACCAGATTTTGACTGCTAGGAGTGCTTAAGGACAGAACAGCTTATGTCAATTGGGTCATGTACAGAGAGGTTCTGTGTTATTCGCAGTAAGTGCTGTTTATTACGTTTTGTTTGAAGCACTAAAACGTTTGGAAATGTCATCAAATGTCAACCATACTGTTTTTTAAAAAACAATATTATATTTCGGACGTTTTCCTAAGTACAGCAGATGACGAACCTACTATACTTTTTGTCAACTTTTTTCGCGTTTCACCTAAGCGGCAAGTCCTTTCAGGTCGGTTTAGTCTTTTTAACTTTTGTTTCTCCTAGGCCCGATTCAACTGAATACACATATGTCGTTTGCTGACTCCGTGATAACTTCTAATAAATAAATAAATAAATATACTAAATTATGTTGAAGGTATACAGAATATGAAGGCTGATACGTTCTTCTTTAATATTTTATGAATTTTTGAAAATTCAAAAATTCGTATTTATACATATTGGAGGCACAATATCGGTGGTGGGACAAAATATAAAAATTTAATTTCTTCACATGTTATATATTTGTCAGGTGAAACTACGGCGGTAATTTGAACTTTGATAATTGAGTTTGAAGAGAATTACAAATTTGCAATTTGTTGAATGATGCTGGTGCACGATATGGTAGGAACGTTGAAGATCCTTCTCTGATAGGAGACCAGATAAAAATCTAATTATTCCACAATTTATACACGTATGCTAGGAGCGACTACATTAGAAATTTCAACTTTGATATTTGAGATTGAAGGGACTTACAGATTTACAAATTGTAGATGAATAATGCTGTTGCATGCATTAGTAACTCGTACAAGAATAGTTAAGACAATAATATTCTTTATTACCATCAAAATTACGATATTACTACTGTGATAATAATTAAAATTCTTAAGTATTAACAGATGCAGACTGCTGTATAAGCGTTTCACACACATATAGAAGGTGGTAACATTTTGCCAAAGTCTTGGATGCATAATGGAATGAAAAAAGACCATGTTGAGCAGCCATGTTACCAACTGAACACCGGATATATATAAAATAAGCTCTCTTGCAAGAATATTTCATCTACTTCACGTATTCATATGTTTCTTGGATACTCTGTTGGTAATATAACATTTACCGACGCGTGCAAAAGCATTATCCACCCCAATTCGCACCAATTTTGGAGCTCCCTTCAAATTCAAATATCAAATTTAAAACTTTTACTATAGTTTCTTCTGACATAAATGTATAACGTGTGAAGAAATTAAATTTTTATATTTTGTTTCACCAGAGATAATGAGCCTCTAATATGCATAAAATACGATATTTTGGATTTTCAAAACTTCATAAAAATATATTGGAGCAAATCAACCTTCATCATACTTTGATATGTTAACTGAGTACAAAAATAAACTCTGATATTCAGTCTTTTCAGGGCGAAAAAGTCTTTAAAACAGGAACTGTTTCTATTTCAACAATCACATTTGGATACCAATTTGAAGCTGATTTTAAACGAAATAATGTTTTTTTGTTAAAATGTTCTATGATAAACGAGTCCGCATATACTACATTTTCAGTAAACGTCTGCTAACACAAATTTTGGTATGCACCGCAATACAAAAATCGCTGCCAATGAATTATAGATTGGTATAGAAATAAAATAATCCTCTTTTGGAACCATTCTTATACAAGAGAGAAAAATATTTTTTTTTTTTTTTTTTAATAGAGGGTCGAGGAGCCAAGCTGGACGATTTCACATAGCCTCACCATAAGGCATCTTGTACGAAGTTCCTGAAACACTATATCTACTGTATCATCCCAATTTTCATTTAGGGGCACGCCCTCACCCTGTGTCCCCCGTGACTACACCTCTGAGGATGTGTCTCAGCGACCCCATAAGCAAAGTACGGGTAGCTAATAATAATTATGTCAGATAGTTTCAAGATTCGCAATGGTTTGAAACAAAGTTATGCCTTGTCACTACTTCTGTTTAACTTTGCTTTAGAATATGCGATTTTAAAAATAAAAGAGGACAAAAAGAACAATCATTGAATGGCTTCGATCAACTGTTCGCGTACGCGGATGATGTAGATTTAATATATACGCAATACAAACTAACACCAATGTCATAGAAACTTGCAATGAGATAGATCTACAGGTAAACAAAGAGAAAACAGAAACATGGTAACAAGCCAAAACAAAGGAAATAACGGAAATAGTTACATGAGAACATTTAGGAATGTAAACAAATTTAAATACTTAGGAGCATATGTAACAAGCGAAAACGAAAAACTTAGTAAACTTTATTTTTATATGGGCCAGTCCAGTAACTTTGGACTTCAGCCCGTCACGATTCGCCCTTTAGCTGTTAAAATCCACACCCATGCCCCTGCCGGGACTCGAACCCGCGACCTTCGATCCGATGGCCTACCGCCACAGACCGCTCGTGGTATTTGTATTTGTATTACATGGTATTTGTTGCTTGTTTGACTGTTTATACTGTCGAAAAACTTCATTGCGTTGATGTTTGTCATGTTACCGGATAAGGATGTGTGTGTATTAGTTAATATCAACGTACGACTTTCGATAGTTCCATACTGTATGGCTAATAATATGGCTTGATCGAAAGTTATTTCGCCTCTTCTAATAGTGTTCTGCTAAGTGCGTTATTATTTGCTAGTAGTACAAGTTGATCTTTACACATTTCAGCCTCAAAAGTCCCAAATATGTATTTTGCTGCTTGTTTTTTTTTAGTTCGTTCACGTCGGTATGGATTTAGCCAACTACTGATGCATCTTATGAAAGATATACAGTATATCTCAGTTGTTACGTTCTTTTTTGCGTGTGTAACTTACAATCAGTTAAAATTTCCTCCAATTATGTCAGTGTTACTGTCAATGTCTCCTTCGGCCTGATTAGTTCTTAACTTGGCAAATTGCTCTGGAATACTGATGTAAGTAATATCTGGACCTTCTATTCTTATTATAGCTCAAGAAGCGTACAATGAATTCGAAACCTTTCTAAATATATTTTAATTGACTCTCTAGCTTCATTAAATGTGATAAATGAACCTATATATCATGTTATCGTCACTTTGAATGTATGTATGTACAAAAGTAGTTGCCAAAGACTCATAGCACAAAGCGTATAAGAGTCAGAATTACCACAGAAGATAAAAAACTACTTTAAAATACAATACAAGCATATATAAGTACCATGCTTCAAAGGATACTATTGAAATATTATTACAAAGTTAAGCGGAACGTTCTTTTAATCAGATTCTGAATCAGAAGCAAGTAAGTCACCATTATAGCACATAGTGCACAAGCCACACAGTTTTATTGAACCTTTGTCGCAGTCCTCATGAAACCAATGTTGGGAAATTAAGCATTGGTACCAGTCCACTTTTTTTACCTTTGGGATTCAAGTAATCATCTCCACAGTCACCACAAAATGTTGACTTGATCCGTTTAGCTTTCCCCACTTTCTTCTTGATTCCACTACATCCTGGTTGCTGAGAAGAAGCCACTGTACTTTGGTTTCTGACTTGATATTGTTCACGCCCTGCTGTTGTAGGCCTACTGTTGTTATCATCGGAGTCCAGTTTCCCCACACTTTGCTTGTTACTGGATTTTGTCGCCGTAAAAATGTTCTTCCGAGTTAAAAGAACAGCAGACGAATTTCTGTACTTCCGTGCCGTAGGTGCTTTTTTGTCGATCTTCGGTGTTGACATCAAGTCATGAGGATGAAATGACACACAGTTATGGTTGGTACTGTTTCGAGACACGTGTGGAGAATTTGGAGAGTCTATCAATGAGGAACTTTGATTGGTTATTGGTTGTGAATCGGAACGTTAAGATATTCTTTTGGTGCAAATGCATGTTCTGGTATTGCGTCTGGAGTATAAGGATATATACCCGTAGCCCGGAAACCTGCTAGTGCAATTTTCGGTACTGCCGTCTTCATCCAAGCTTCTGTAAAAATTTCTGGAAAATTTAGTTTTGTCAAAGAACGTATCAGACATCGACGTCTGTAATGATCAACAGCTTTGATTCCGATGCACCTTAAGGGGCTTGAACACTGCAAATAAATTTGGGAGCGTTGGCTTGCCCTACTTCTGGAGATCATTGTTTTCGGTCTTCAAAAAGCAGATACTAAAGCCAAAAAGAAAAAAAAAGGATTTGTTTTCAGTAAATAAATATGTGTTCGTAGTTGTCACCAAATGGACCTAAAATAGGGCATAAACATTAATTAGTTATCTGTTCTTTGATTCCTCTTCTTATTGGACACTTTCTTTTCCTTTTTTAAAGAAAGACTTAGGTAAACTGTGTCTTCCGGAAGTATTTAGGTTTATCACACTTAGTGTCTGCCACTATTTTGTTCGTATGCATTGCGAACAACTTGTGTGAACGAAGGCCAATTCGCCACATTGTATGTTACTCTGGCGAACTTACCTAGAAATGCATAGTCGAAAGAAACCAACTTTTGTTTACTTGTACATTCACGCTTTCCAAAGCAAATCTTTTCACAACATTATTACAGTTTACGGTTACGATATCAATAATTAACAGGAATGAATATAATTCTTACCTTACAAAAAAAAATTGAGAATTTCCAACGTACTACTGTAATTCTGTGCCTTTCTTTGTCATCCGTTCCGACGTAACTGCGCATTAGAAACTGTACTGCTTGCTTGCTAGTTTGCTCACCACACTGCAGATGTCAGTGCAAACAAGGCACATGTTACTTAATTTTTAGCCGAATAAGTGAGTGTTTCGAACCCATAGATTTTATTTACGATTAAAAAAACCACAAGTACGGCGAAATTCCCAGCATGGCGAACATACCTTCATTTGCCCTACGATTATTCATATAACTTACTTGAAACGTCTGACGTTAAATGATTAACATAGGTAAATTTAATGGATGGCATCTTCTATATCTTCAATTCGTTCGTTCAACCATATCTCTTCTTTATAGACAAAATTAAATTAATAATGTAAACAGTAATCTCTAAATAAATTTTGTTTCTAAAATTGGTCATTTCTAAGTGGCTTTAAATTGAATAAATTTCTCTTTAGTTCATTCTGATTTCAAATCGAGCGGAGTTCTGCTCTTTGAATTTAGTTTGTACGAGTACTTTAAACTTTAATAAACAGCTCATAAGAAAAATAATTATCAATATTTATGATTTGAACTGTATATGCCCTGTATTATTAGTATTATTAATTACGGAGCTACTCTGATGATTCTTTTCTTAGCAACCAAAAATGAACTAAAATCAATAAATATTTACTTTCTTCGTTATCTTTTAAACAGGGAAGAAACTGAAAGACTGAATTAAACTTACCTTGATTTATATCAACGTTGTGACTATCAGTTAAACATAACATCCAAGGTTGTTGAGAGGAGTCATTTGCCGAAACACTTAGAAATGTGCGCTTGGAGCCTTCGAAACCAATTCGAACTGGATAAAAAGAATGAATTTGGATTTTGTATTCGACGTTTTCCGGTTGAGTCACTAACGAAAAGGCTGTAACCAAGTATGGCGCCATTAACAGAATACTCATTGCTACATTGAAGCCTGGAATAAATTCAGATGATATCAATTTTGTGCAGAATTTTAAAATAATACGGTATTAATCTAATGCTACTTTTGCTATTTGAAACTTAATTTCCTTTAATAGGTATAAATAATGAAAGTAATGTGAAATACATTTCAAACTAAAATCTAAATTTGAATCTATGTAAAAGAGAAGCCTCACTTTTGTTGAATTTCATGTACAAAACACTGACTGTGTTTAATTATTAAGTATTTCGGAAAGATCTTAAACTATGTTCGAAATATATGCATTTAAAGAAACATATCAGAAGCTATTGAAAATACACCGCTCACCATTAAAAATGCAACACCAAGGAGATTACAAAGGACTCCCACATTTGGCAGGTAGATATTATAAGGTAAAAGTAACAAATCATAAAACTTACTACTTTGTGCGATGCGTGACAACGTGGCAACAACGGAACAGAGATGCTAAAGGTCAGTACGCTGTGGGTCTACCATGGACGATCGGAACGAC
>JAGDQP010057517.1:0-12730 GCA_022664845.1 Lepisma saccharinum | reverse complement strand
CCTGCCCATCTTAGTCGTCGTGATTTCGTTATTCTTACAACATCGGGGGAGTCGTACTGTCCGTGAAGTTCTTCGTTATGCAGTCTCCTCCATTCTCCAGTCATCTCGTCCCATTTCGGCCCGTATATCTTTCTCAAAACCTTATTTTCAAACACTCGTACTATTCTATTTGAAGTGATTCTATTGCTCTCATTCAAAACATCAGTAATTTAGTCGAAAGATATATTCATTATCGGAATATCAGTAATTTTATCGGGATAGGCTATATTCATTCATGAGCAATTTTTAATACACCACTCAGAATCTTGGTAGGAGATGTACAGTAGAGTCTCAATTGTTAGTACAAGTGGTGATGGGTACTCTCAGTAATAAATTGACAATTTGTAATCTTGTTTCAAGCACATTTCTTTTAACATTTGAGAGCGTTTTTACACAGTATTAAGCTTTGTGTTGTGCAAGTATCCATTTCATTGAATTTCAAGTTCGAACATTACCTTGAGTAGTAAACAAAACACGTATGTTGCGAGACTCCATGGGACATTAAAGGGAATAAGGTACAAAGTGATTCTATTGCTCTCAATCAAAACATTAATATTCCTTTTATCTCAATAAGAGTCAGGTATATAAGTATACTACGTCGTAAGTAATTGCATCCATTAGTAAGGCATTCAATTATACGAACGATACTAGTTGTTCAGTCATCTGCGTCATTAGGTGCATTGGTCATTTATTGTATAGTGATCTTGTAAAATTGGTATAATACCGGTCACACATTTCAAACTATCGTTGGATGCATATTGTATATTAAGTACAGCATCAGTCAAAAGGACTAGACACCTAAATATACAGATTATAGTGAATCTTGCCAAATGGTTGAAGCATGTGATAGTAGTTTACTAAGATTTGTTTCATTACGTACGTACTTTTCACAATAGGTGTTCGTTGATGATCTTAGCTACAACAGTAGCTGTGTCACGCGTCTTAATGAATTAAATATATCTGAATAGGTATCATCTGTTTGAACCAGGTTATATGTCACGAGACATCTTAGGCCCCAGTGCAATAAAGTTATCTGGAAGTAAGTTTATAATCATATTGTTGATACTAAGGACGGTATCGTTAAATGCTTCCACTAGTAGCGATATATTTAATTCTCTGTATGTTCAATTATACGAACAGGTTATCAGATCTCAACTATTTCTGGTGAATCAGAGCACTCATTGTTCATCTAAATAAGTGAAGGTTGAAAAGGATTATTTCTGTACTACATTTAATATCAATAACAGTGTATAGTATTTTCAGAACTAGATATTCCTCTGATCTCAGTTGTGTTACTTATTGAAGGTGATGTATTGATCATTTCTTGAAACCAATACATCCACTTGTTAATCGAATGATCATCATCATCATTATTTGTGTTTGCATGAATACATAGTACGCTCAATCGTCACGACCTGTTGGCTGAATATTTATGGATTCACAATTCATATATACAAAATGTTAGGATCATTATTATTGTCATTATTTATAAACCATTGTTGTCATTGGAGGATCATTAATTAATAGAACTAGTCCATCCTTCCAAGATCAATCTTATGTCAAACTACTGTGTGGTTCATATAGTCTTGTTTACGAGGGTAATTGTAATAAAAATAGAGTTCTGATACTTTTGAATATTTATTTTGTTGTAAAGTATAGTACATCGTTCATATCACCTGTAGTACTAAGGGTGTTATATTGTTAAGGCAATAGGTGTGTCAGATTACTCCTCCTCACATCGATAGTAGTTCTTTCATTTTGTAGCGCATCAACATCAGAATTGGACAATCTTCTTTATGTTGATAATAAAGCGTAACTCCTTACAAGTGTGGTTGTTCTCACCTTTGGGGAACCGATAGTTACATCACTTAATCATCAGATCCAATCCTGGAATTTTGGGAAAGCCAAATACACGTTACACATTTATTTGACCATAAGAAGGTGACTAACTTACTTCTGGTCCCAACATGTACGCGTAGCGGCCACAATTCTTGGGGTAACTACGAAATACATTGTTGGATCATCAGTCTACAGAAAACTTCCTTTTACACCCCTACGTCAACGGGGGTGTATTAGAAGAAAGACAATTGTGTTTAAAACAGGATGATGTCTTCAGTATTTGCATTCTCTCCTTTCCCGCGAATGGGAGGTAATTGGTTTGTTCGTCATGCCATCTACTGAAGATAGAGTAAATCTCTTAATGTCACTGATGCACGTGATATTAAATGAATTAAAGTACGCTGATAAGGCTTATATACACTACACTTTAGTACAAAGATCACACAGTAGGCATAAAAAACTAAAGAAGGTGTTGATAGAACACTGAAACTGTTACGCTTAGTGTGTGGGTTTTATATTAAAAAGTATAATGTATAAGCCTTTTCGGCGTATTTGAATTAATTTAAGTTGTGGATGCAAGGCCTCAACATAGTTATATCCACATTGTGATATTAAAGTCATGATCTCCGATTCCACTACACTAGATTATGGCTTATATTGTCACAATGCGGATTTGACGCTCAGTTTTACTTTTCATTCACCCAGATTTGAAGTTAGATGTACAGCAAAATTAATCATCATTAGGTAAATGTGATCGAAATCAAATTCTCCATCTTGAAGTATTCGTAGTAAGTGTTCTTCTGCTTGGATTGTTATTTAAGTATTTATCGACTAAGAACTCCCATTATTTATTTCTAATTGAAAACTGAATTGAATTTCGTTTCTTCTCTCAGATGTAAAGACCTTGTGTGTCTTTTGTTACTGGTTTTCTGAACGCTAGTAAGTATTTACGTGAACATTCTTATCATATGAGTGAGAATTTTAGGTATGTAGTTCGCTTTCGTTTATGTATTGTGTGTAGGGTTTGTGTGAACGTTGGCATTTATATTACGTAATGTAGGGTATTGTAGAAGAATAAGATGTTTATAAACGCCTCTTTAATATAAAAGTCTTATATAACAAGAAAAGTGTATTTTCCAGCGGACGCCTATTGTGGCGAAACTTCATACAGATTTAGTAGAGGTAAATAGAACGAAGAACATGTGTTCATTTTCTGCAAACCTACCTATCTTGTTACATCAAAACTGAACAAATGTCGTTCGTTTTTCAGGCTGAGAGATCTCAAGTTCTTTTCATTTCGTTAAGGCTCGATGCGTTTTTATGTACAACGCAGTTTCAAGAAATCGAAGTAACGCAACATGCTAGAAAGTCAGTGTTCAGAGTCAAATTAGTGTTCAGTGTACGTTATACGAGTCCAGGGTCCAAAGTTTTAATGGTCTTTATCGAAGGAATTTTTGGATTCTGAAATCATTTTTTTCTCTTTCTTTCTTGTAGGAAACTTATTGATCAAAAGAAAGACAAACGACTGGCGTTCCTTCTTCAGCAAACGGATGAGTATATTGGGAACCTTACGGAAATGGTGATGCAACATAAAACGGAGCAACGCCGGAAACAGCGTGAACAGAAGCAGAGGAAGGTAGGTTGACGTCGTAGATAGTGGATGAAATTAAGAAGGAATAATTTTGAGTAGATCTTGCAGTAGTTCAAAGACCTTTTAATTGTTGCATTTGTCTGTCTCTCGCTCTCCCTCCAGAGATTATCTAGGGAGATCCGACAATGATATTTTTCGTTAAATATTAGAAACATTTTTGGATGTGGTATGTAGATTTTAATATGACTTTAGTAATAATAAATTCAGTGAACAGTGCTCAGTGTTTAAATTCTTGCCTTTATAAGAAATTGAAATGTGTCAGCTTACGAATTTTTCCCTAGCAGTGAAACTAAAAGCAAAGTTGTTAAGATGCGACACATCTCACATGAAAGATTAGTATTCCGGTGTTTTGTAATTACTGATTTCTAGTGAGTGTACCTTGTAATAGTGTGTAATTATAATTTGAGAGGGAATCCTCCAAAAAGAGAGTAGTACTATAGTAGTCGTAGCTGCATTCTTTAACGTTGTCGTATGAAGTACTGAAATCACGTCTGAGTTTCAGAGAATAGTGCATTTTGTTTGCGGAAAATGCAGAGAGAGAAGAATAGGGGGATGAAATTCAGATCTTTCCGATCCATGTCTCTGCTTTCTTTAAAAGTTGGGGAGGTTATTCACCAAGGTAACTTGGCTCAACAGGAGTGGCCACAAAGAATAAATCGAGGGGAGTGGAACACTAAATTCTATAGATGGCACGTACTTTCCGAAAGCTGTATATCCGCTGACCGGACTTTACAAAACAATTAGTTACGCCTGGAGAATTGCGTGTATTCTTGAAGGAGCTTCCTTGCGCGCACCCCCACTTTTTAAATATATTTAAAAATGCAATAAGAGTATCACAAATTTTCAAACATAGTTCTCTAGTACTTGCAAATTATTATAAATCGCTATGGGGAGGGACTCGAGATATTGTTCGTTGGTGAGCTTTAAATTAAATTGTAACGTCATAATCTTTGATAACGTGCTATTCAATAATCCCTCGAAATCCCTCACATCATATTAGGTAGGTTTTTGTAAGCACAAGGGAAGTATTGAAATTCACAGAAAAATTGACAGCCGCCGTGACCGTGACTTGAACCCGGATCTCCCAGTACGTGTAATGGATAGCATGCGTAGCCGGGTGTTAGTTTTTCTGGTAATTTCAATATTTACCGTACACAAGGTTATTTGTGAAAAAGGTAATAACAACCAGGGAAATACGTTTGAAAATCTTTTATACTGCTATTAGATTTTGAAAAATATTTTATAACATTATGAGGGGTCGCAAAGAGGCGAAGACATTGATTTGGCACGCTAATGCGTGAACGGTGTAGTACAGACACTGAAGATGTACATAGTCTGTAACAGTTTTAATTTTGATCAGAGGATGTACGAAATTTCGTTTGTACGTTAACACTTTCCATTTGTTTCAGAAGAAAAAGAGGAAGAAGGCTGAAGGGGAGATCAATGGAAATTGTGAAGGTATTGATGGCCTTAATGATGAAAGCTCACAAATGTCTGATGTTCGGGTTACTGTGATTGAGACAGCTACAGGTAAGAAAAATACTAAAATTTCATTGTTCAGAATGCTGAGGTTGCTTTGTACAGTTGTTGAAATAACCTATATCCGTTATAGCTTCTGCATTTGGTTCAATCGATGTTTGCGTATTTAAAACAAATACATTGAAGAAATTGCAAACGTTAGGCGAGAGTTCTTAATTTGAATTGACGACAGGTGAAAACCAACGGATAAAATGAATTTTGGCTTTACACAATGACCTTGTGCGAGGTGACCGGTGAAAAACACAAAAAAAATTGGACTTTGCCGTAACTGGGACTCGAAGCCAGATCTCCCAGTTGTCTGCTGGCATTTACCATTGTAACCAGTGTTTAAAGTGGATGAGAGTTCATACCGAAGCGGTATTGTTATTAACAACCAAACGGAAAAAAGTTACTGTTGCAATTCCTTGTAGGATTTCTATACACACCTTTATTCCAAAAACCTCATCAATTATTAATGGTCATGCCGTACGTTCTTCGTTGAGGTCCATCCACTTGAGCTTGAATAAGCGTGCTCGGATTTATTGTGATCCTCTCATCCATTACTCCTTTGGAGAACGGAGTCTGACAGGCAGAGATAGTAGATTGGTATAGTGATCACGCTTGTCATCTGGCATTGTATCTACCTATTACTCTACGAGCTTCAGGAAGAGCTAGTGTCTGACAATACGTTTTTCGTTTCTTTCTAAGTATCGCACATAAGAGCAAGGTTTTCCACAAAACCTGAGGATAATTTATTTTTCTTAAATATTTTCACAAGGAAAGTGAGGAAGAACAACTAGACTTAAGCTGCTTTTATTTCTCACTGTTCGACGTGACGCATGGCTACGCTATATTTAATTTCAGATAAAAAAATATTTATTCTTATAGGAACGCTGTTCTGGTTCTATATTTCTTAACGCAACGCCGTTCTGGCTCACTTTAAACACTGGTGGTAGAGCCAGCACAATTTCGGAAAGTCTCTGAGAGTGCGTTATACACAGCTTGGTTGCGAATCTACTTCTATCACGAGACACTACAACAACACTGCGGAGGGGGGTGAGTAGCAGACAGTATAAGCATTCACCTTCGCCCAAAACAACAAAATCAGGCTGGCAGGAGAGGAAGGTGCTGTGAAGAACCGTGGAGGACAATTTTTGAACCACCGCGCCAGGAGGTGTTCGCCTTCACAGCAGACGACATTGAATGACTACAGCGCACATACTTGCGCGTATCTTTCTCCTCCCTCTTTTTCTCTATCTGTATAGGCTCGCTGACTTCTACTAGCAGCCGGAGCCAGAGACTTTATGCAAATGCGTTGCCTCTATCACAACTGCTCACTCGTAGAATGCCCAGCTGACAACTTAATAAACAGTTAGTTTATCAAAGATTATTGTATATCTGAATATTTCTTTATGATGTACGACAGCTTTACAAACATAACTGCTTTTCTTGATACCCATGAAAAGTGTTGGCTCCGTATTTGATCAAAATCTTATTTATTCCGATCATTTAGAAAGAAAACCTTTTGCATTTCCTCTTCCAGTTGATCGGTTTAAAAATTGTATATGGTGCAAAGTCTGGAGTTTCCCGTTTTCACTACTATGCAATTGTGACGTTGACTGCATATAGACTTATTGAAAAGAACTTCTAAGATTTCAAAACATTTAGCTTTTCTGTGAGTAAAAATTCAAGTAAATTCGCGGAATATTAGGAGGATGTAGGAGGGAATTTCCAAAGAATAGTAGAAAATGTTTTGTTTTTTTTCTGTAAAACTGAAAGAATCGAATGAAGCGGGTGTCAATTAGCAATGGAAGACAGATGAATAAGGACAAAAGTTTTGAAGGATGTCTTCAGAGAATATTTCCCAAATTGGCAGATGTCCCTCCTGTGTGTAACATCTATGAAAGACAATTAAAATTAGGATTAATTATTTCCATTGGGTCATAAAAATATCACTCTCCACCATAAAACTATGGAACTATTCAACTTTGTAAGCTTTTTGGACTTAGAACTTTTTGCCAACGAAAACTGATGTATTTTTTTTAAAAAAAAATATCACCCTTCTGCTAAATATCAGGACAATATTTTCCACAAAATGTCATGTTATTGTGCATATCTCTGCAAGTTAACAAATATATACGATATTTAAAATACATATATTTACTTTTGCAATAAGAAAACTTAGTTATGTACATGCTTCTATACTTGTCCATAACTGTACCTGTAGTTTGGTTTCTTCTATCAGGAGCTGGAATATCAGTGATGAACTAAATAAAATGTCGCAGAATTCTGTAAGTTACGAAGTATGGTGTGTTGCATTTCCTACATTCTAACCATGTTCGATAAGTGTCAACATTCAGTGATGAAAGAAATAATGACATTCATATTGATGAAACTCCGTGAACTTTCAGTATCTTGAATTTGAGTTTATTTCGTCATTATCTGTACGTAGAAGACGGAAACAGGGCCTGTCCCTCAATTGAAGGTACCATCCGTGCTGGTCACACTGACGGGATTAATTTTAGTCAGGATAATCTCTACCGGATACCGAGCGACTGTGGATCAATGATGCAGCGTTAGTTTTGTATTCGGGAGGTTATGGGTTCAGTCCCAGCCGCCGACCATCCTGACTAAGGTTTTTCCTCAGATACACCAGACAAATGCTGGAATGGTACCTTCAATTTAGACCCTGGCCAACACCTTCCCGCATCCTTTCCCCGACCTGAACCTTAGGAGCCTGAAGGCCATAAATATAATGTTCATATTCAATCCCTACCCGCATAAGACCTCCAGATTACGAGACGCATACACTATCACTGAGGAATCCTTTCTACCTTGGTGCTAATGAAAGCAGTTAAGTTACATATCAGTGCCTGAGAACATCCGTATTGTTTTCACTGAAGTTGCGAAGCGTTAATTGTACCTATTTGTACGTAGGGGCGTTCCACAGGGCTCTGTCTTGGGACCGTTCTTGTTTGTCATATGTATGAATGACCCCTCAATCTTTGCGAACAAGACCAATATTATACGCGGATGATACTACAATGATATTGGGTAATAGAAATTTAGCTGATCTCAATATTGAGAAGGCAGATGAATTTAGACGTGCCAGTTTATGGTTCAAACAAAATGATTTGCATTTAAATTCTGATTAAACAGAAAACATCCTCTTTACTCTAAATAACTACATTTTAATGTGTAACATCAGGAACTCGGTAAAGTTGTTGGGTGTTCATCTTGACGGAAGTCTGACATGGAACACTCACATTGATCATGTTATAAAGAAATTAGCTAAGAATGTATATCTCTACTCTTAAGACGATTAAAATACTCTTTATCATTGAAATATCTAAAGATGTCATATTATGCTTTTATCCAGTCTCATATTAATTATGGCATACTTCCTTTGGGGAAGTGCTCCAAGGGCAAAGGAGATATTCTTATGGCAAAAAATGGCTATTAGAACAATTTTTAATATAGCTGGACGTGAATCTTGTAGAGGTTACATTAAACACCTTAGGATTTTAACTGTTCCGAGTAATTTTGTTTATCAATCAATATTATATATTACATCCCATTTGATTGAATTTGATGTGGTTATAAATGTACACTCTCATAACACTAGGAATAAGCACTTCCTTAGAAAACCAAGAGCAAGACTTGAAAAACTTAACAAGTCATATGTCATACAAGGTATACGATTTTTTAATCTTTTGCCTATGGAGCTCAAGGGCCTTACATCTTCAAGATTTCAACATGAGGTGAAGAATCTTTTAGTACAAAGTGAGGGTTATACTCTTGATGAAATCGAGTTCTTTCTAAGAAAACTAATAACTTATACTCTTGTTCGTACGTGGTGAATCATTATATAGGTACTTTTATATACATGTGAATCGTTTAGAGCGAAAGGAGGTTTGTTTTCACTTTAGAAATTCACTGTTATCCAGTTATACTCTTGTAAAAGAGTGTAAAGAGCAAGTGGTATTTGATTATTTTTGTGTAAATTATTTGACAATGGATTGATCAAGGATATATTTCTTAATAAATTGCATTTAAAGCTTGCAATAATCCTTAATAACTCTTCAATTATACTCATCTTACAGTGTGGTAAATTGTTCTATAGAATGCGTAAGTAAAAACTTTAGAACATTTCATAAGTATTTTATTCTATTCCTGTGAACTATAAATCATTTAGAGTGAAATGTGATTATGTGAAGAGTGCTCAAAACATTTGGTTGCAAGAGAGATCTAATTGTTTTCATATGAAGAGTAAAGTAAATTATTTGATGATAGATTGATTGATGATATATTTTGTGATGTATATCTTTAAATTCTTATATTTTAAATTTTATTTAAACGTTTTCTGCAATAACCTGCAGTAACTAATAATCTTGCAATATTTTTTTTCAGTGTGTGAACGAGTAAGTCAAAATTTTTAGAACATTATCTAAGTATCTTTTATATTCATGTGAACAGTGTGATAAATCATTTAGAGTGAAATCTGATTATACATACTTGAGAAACTCTTTTATTTACGTAACCATACATATGTTAATAGATGTTGATTAGTATATACATGTGAAGAGTGTAGTAAATATTTGACGATTTATTGATGTAAAGATAATCTTTACTTGGTGATGTGTCACCAATGACCAATATCAGATGGAACTATCGATCTGTATCCTTAGTTGTATATTTTGTAAAATTTAATTTGGACTGACGACATCAAATGCAACTATGTTGTTATACGATGTATTTATATTAAATAAATATATTTTTTTAATTGTTATTTCGCAGGCAAAGTGCTCTCTGCTGATGATGCTCCTCTTGCGAGTCAGCTTCAAGCTTGGCTGGAGATGCATCCGGGATGGGAATCTGCTCCAAGGGAAGACGAGGAAGATGATGATGAGATGTCTGATGGAGAAACAGACGACGACGACGACGATGAACACGGTAAATACTGTAAATTTATTTATTTTTTTTTTGATAACACCTTTGCGTTCTGACTGTAGGCCCATTACATTTCGTACCTTGCAGAAGTGGAGCAGAACCAAATATTTGCGGTACTTTCTAAAATAAGAGCTGCGTTAAACTTAGTTTTCAGAGCTAAACACAATGTAAGGCTTGGCATGGCTATTATTGGAACAACACTCGTCTTCATAAGATAATGTGTTTCATATCACTTCCTTCTGTGTGAAGGAAATAACATTTGTGCCTGTTATTCGTATATTTTATAGTTGGCTGTGCAGTATAATTTTCACCCAACCTTTCTTCTGAAAGCTCTGTTTACAACCGTGGGTTACTTTTTGTAGGGAGGGGGGGGGGGGTCAATAATACATTGTTTCCCAGCTAGAAGCTAGCTATTTAAATGTGTGTGTTATCCTTTCCTTTCTGTGTCTGTATGTATTGTATATGGCCGCTCCTTATCACCACTTCTCTCTGTCCGTTTGTCTTACTATTATGAAACCACGCCTTTCGCGAAACGTTTTCATCTTTCTGTGTGATGTGTGAAGTGTTCGTACACTTATCTGCATCTTTTAACATGTATAATATTTTCCTACATCTTTCATCTTTTTATCATTTAAATAGATAGACCGTATATATTTCATTTGTTAAGTACGAAGCTAAAAGAAGATAAAACGTGCACGGGGACAAGAGTGGGGAGCGATAATGGTGCCGCGTAGTGGATGGTTCGTTGTGAATCAGTGAGTAAAAAAAAGTAAAGGTATCCCCTGTACGAAGCACACGCGTCGTGAACGGCGCATGGAGGATGTGGATGTAGCGCTCCACATATTCTCAACCTACGCCACGAACTAAAGTGGGGTGGGCAGCCCCATGCCCAACCGCCTTTAGCTCCCAAGGTGCCCAGGAATACCAAGGACACTCTGGTACTCCATTTGATAGGAGGCTGAGCATTTCAGAGCGCTAGGCATGGGAACACTGCGAGAAAAGTCGATCGGGGTAGTTGTGTGGTCTGAGGCGTTAGGCCAGCGTTTCCAGGATCGCTGGTTCGAATCCCGCCTGGGGCATGGATGGTTATGGATTTTAATAAGCATTGCACTCATTCGTGACGGGCCGAAGTGAAAGTTAATAGAATGGCCCATACAAAAATAAAGTTTACTGTGACAAGTCTCCAGTGTTCTGGCCGTGATTTGAACCCGAACCGCCCTATTCTTCGTCAGACGTGCTGCCACCTGAGCCACGGTGTCTTCTGTGAATCAGTGAGTATAGATTTAAAAACTGGAATTGGTTTCATTTTAAATAGCATAAACTGACAAGAATCTGTATCTTCATGCATTAACCAATTTAACGTAGGCTAGGTCATGTATATGCTATCTCGCAGTTGACTGATAGTAGTCCTTGGAAAACCTCAATAACTCTAAACCTTAACCTTCAATAACTGTAAACTTCCCGTTTGCTCTGCATTTTCAACACTTTTCCTTCCACAATTCCATCCCGAACTTACATGCTGTACAGTTGTCAATTGTTCCAAGCTCCTGAAATCCACGCGCTGTATAGCAGTCAATTATTCTCCAAACTTGATGCGTCGCCCGTTACATGGTGCCACTGTCGTCTTAGTCTTTTATTCAATCTGCATGTGTTCGTCTTTTCTTCAACAAGCAAGAATACGGTCGTAATAGGTGAACACACACACACATACACAATATACACATAGGTTTTCGCGATATTTCGGTATATTACGACAGTATTCTTGTTTGTAGAAGAAAAGATTAACAAATGCAGATTGAATAAAAGACTAAGACGACAGTGGCACCATGTAGCAGACGACGCATCAAGTTTGGAGAATAATTGACTGCTATATAGCGAGTGGATTTCAGGAGCTTGGAACAATTGACAACTGTACAGCGTGTAAGTTCGGGATGGAATTGTGGAAGGAAAAGTGTTGAAAATGCAAAGCAAACGGGAGGTTTAGAGTTCTTGAAGGTTAAGGCCAGGATTAATTTTCGCACTCAAACCATGAATAAAGGCGCCCTCCCACAGGCGGCGTGTTGAAGTGCTGGTCGTAGGGAGTAAAATGTGTATTATGGCAACCAGGAAAGATAGGTCAAAATTGGTGTTATGAGACTCGGTGTGTAAGGAGACTGGGGCATCCGGTTTGTTGATAGTGCAATAGTGACGATGGTTGTTAATACCTGTTTTCCCCCACTTAAAAGGCATCACAAAACTTGCAGGTTAGGATGTATATTACATTAGGGGTGTGGCATGTATCCTTTGGATTGAGGGTGTACCGGCCACTAGCAGTGTTGATAGTGACTGTGGGAGAAGTGATGAAAATGAGCAGGTCCTATATCTGGGTCTCTTGAATATATGGGCGCCGGTTAGGGGTGGTGGTACGGACCAAGATGTTTCTAAGATTAGGGGAATGCTGAAAAACTAATTTCGGTTTGATGGGGAATAATGATCTTGTGTCTGGGTCAGATTGGAGGATGTGGAAATGGTCTCTTCTAATTTGAAATAAATTGTTCTTCGGGATTTCGTTGTAGACAACAAAACCTTCAGAAATGTTATTCGTTTTATTTGTTTGTAGGTACCGAGAGGGAATCCGGCGGAACTAAGAAGTTCACTTCGAAATCAGAAGAGGAGAAGGCGAAAGACGTTATCCAGAAAGCGAAAGTTGAAGATGACGAATACAAAGTGTTGACAGGGGAGCAAACTTATTAC